>CM041041.1:620000-881454 GCA_023078785.2 Hyles euphorbiae
TCTGAAACTTTATTTAAATTTAAAATAAGTAATTAATATTTATGTCTAGCCTAGCAGTGCTTGGTATGTCAATTTCATGTTCCACATCAGCAATGCTTTTCATTCTTCAAATATTATCTGACACCGCTGTGGCACTCATTATGTTTAAAGTTGTGTGCAATCCCAAAAGACTTTTTTTCAGTGAATGGTGTGGAAATCTTCTTTTCCAAACATCATAAGACCTGAAATAAAGATGAAAGAAAGATGTAAAAGATGGAAGAGCAAAATATTAATTATAATAACTTTATATGAGCCGCATTGTTGCAATACTCTATGGCAGACATTGAGCAGTGTTGTTAATAAAGTAGTATGTGGATATGCACTATCTCCAATTAGATATCTATTACTATTTTATTATATAACTTCTTCACATTGTACTGAAAATAAATATGTTATTTACAAAAAATAAAAGATTTAAAGTGAAAATATGTTATGATGATTTCCATCAGGCTGTACCCTTTTGAAACTAGGGAATTATTAGGAAACTACTTACAAAAATATGTATTAATCTTAATATATTCTCTTAACCATTCTTCCAACTTAATTGTCATATTTGTTGCATCTTAAATTTTTATTTGCCAATATGGTGGGTCATAGCTGCACAAAACAATTGAATGTAACACCATTTTCACCTATGTACAACAATAAAGTATTTTGAATTTGAATACTTTCAAAATATAAAGTTTGAGATAAATACCTTTTAGCAGAGTTGTTAAATGAGCCCCAGGCTAGCGTTCCAATACATTCATGAAAAGTAACTGTGCAATACACATTGCTTGAACAATAATGCCTTTATTTTCTTAATTCTTCTCCTATATTTGAATTTAAAAATAAAAATATTAGATTAATACATTGTGATCAGATAACTGATACATAATACTAAGATTTACTATGTTAAAATCATAGACGATATTAATACATAATTATTGATTAATCCTAATATATCTAAAGGTAGTCATTACTATGGTGGCTCTATGGGAATATAATATGGGCAATGAATTGCACCAAAGATTCTTGGGAAAACTGCAATTTTATGAAACCCATGCTGTGTGTTGTCTAATATTTTTACACATTGATAATATAGCTCAGTTATAGCCTGAGGCACATCAGTAATGATTCGGCTGACTGTGCTTTTGATACCCAAAAATAGTTACCGGCTGAACATGCATTCTCCCCAGTACGTAAAACCACAATGATAGCAGCAGTTAATGGAACAGTGACACATTATTGTTCCCGAGCTGTTACATTTATTATAGAATATATGATTTTGGAATAATTCAATACACTTTTATAACTTAATGAAATATTTGATATGTATGCTTACCAGGAGGATGGTTCCTTGCAGGCTGGGTTTAAATGTAGAAATATACATAATAGCTGATGTATTATTTTATCTAAAAAGTAAATCTGTAAATAAATTCTGAACTAGAATATTCACATAGTTTTTTGGTTCTCATAAATTATAATCGGCGTCAAATACACCAGCTTTAAACATTTCGTTAACACTTTAGTACAGGCAACGAAGCAACGGTTTACTCTTGTCCGCAATGCATAATTTGCCAGGAGTTTTTTGTTTTCATGAAGAGGTGGCATATGACCCCACTAAGTTAAAAACCCAAAATACTTACAAAAATGGCGTCCGCTAGAGCCACCATTTTGGAAAACGCGTTTGAAGCCATATCTCCGGAACCGTCCACTTTAGGCCCATCATGCTAAGGACCTTTCTTGTAGATAATTAAATTTCCCATCTTTTTTGTTCAATAATTTTTTTTGTACCATTAACCGTTCGCGATTTACAATGTTATTAATTTTCATTTTATACCTTTTTTACAATAAATTTTACATGGATTTTTTACAAAATTTACTATTTCCTCATTGCTTTGTTCCCGTATGCCATCAGTATTTAATTAATTACGTGATAATCATGGAGAAATCATTGGATTTCATAATTACGCTATGCATCCTTCGTTTCCATTGACCTTGATTCGGTAGTACACCATTCAACGCGCGATAACTTCTAAAATATTGATTTTAGAGAAAAAAAGTATGGGTGAAAAGTTGTTAAGAATTTATTGATTTAAAAGTTTAGTCATTAACAGTTTTTTGTTTAAACATTTATTAACAGAGATATGGGCAAAAAGGCAAGAAACGAATATTAATAACCTTGTAAATCGCGAACGGTAAATGGTACAAAAAAAAATATTGAACAAAAAAGATTAGAAATTTAATTATCTACAAAAAAGGTCCTTAGCATGATGGGCCTAAAGTGGACGGTTCCGGAGATATGGCTTCAAACGCGTTTTCCAAAATGGCGGCTCTAGCGGACGCCATTTTTGTAAGTATTTTGGGTTTTAAACTTAGTGGGGTCATATGCCACCTCTTCATGAAAACAAAAAACTCCTGGCAAATTATGCAGGAAAAAATGCTTCGTTGACTGTACTACTTTCATCACTGAATATATTATTGTCACTTTATTTTGCTGATTTCTTCCATAAAAATATCACATATCTGGGATAATCGATGTATTATCCACCATATTGCAGCGATATTAGAAAACGTTGACAGCTAGTTAAACACAAATAACTACAGTAGTTCGAATCGTTATCGAAACGCGTATATTATAATTTGTATGGAATTTCCTAACTATGGTTAGCGAGAGCCCTCCCATTGATAGATACAAATCATAGATATATTTAATCATCTGTCAACGATTATTGAAACCGACAAATGACAGAACTCATACTAGAGTTAGCGATTTTAACTGGTAGTAAAAGACAGACAGAGTATTGCACCCGGCCGTAAGTGGGCCGTGCCCTGTTAAGAGCAACTTATTATTTGAATAGCGTTCCAGCATCCGGGCGTAAGAGTTCACGATAAAAATTTCAAAGGTGTGTAGGCTAACAATTATAATCCAGTATGATAAATTGATTGAAGGTGATATGAAAAAACTTAAGAAAATGTTGCATCTAAGAATTCACGACACAATTTTCAAATGTGTGAAGTCTATCAATTTTAATCCAGTATGATAAAGTAACGACCTAACTGAAAGGATTTAGTCAAATTCGCGGCTGAGGATAAATTTATGAGTCGAATAATTCCGAAATATGGGTACAAATCTAGTTTGGCCTCCCCACCTAAAATAAGGGCAGGAAGGATAAAATATCAATGCACTTTTCAACATTAAAGATTCTCATTTAACCTCAACATTTGGTTTTACAAGCTTCGCCTTTCAGCTCTATTCGAACATTTAATGGATTTGCGAATCTGGATTTGACTGAATTAATGTTTAGTATATTTGCTGCGATTGAAATGAGGGAATTCCAGTTGCACTATTAATCAACGAACTTTCATTTACGACAGAATTCGTTTGTATATGTTAAAATAAGGCCTTGGTGGTAAAATGTTATTGATTGTTGCTTCTGTTGCTTTTTAAACCATTATAAACGTTTTCATGTCTTTTTTATTGCTATGAATGGCGAGAAGAGCGCTCATGGACATTAGCAATGTTTGGCATTCCACTGCGCTCGCCATCCTGAGGCATAATATGTTAAGTCTCAATATGTCTAGTAGTTACACTGGCTACAATATCCTTCAAACCAAACACAACAGTGCGTTTATACTGCTGCTTGGCGGAAGATATTGACATTGCAATGATACCTACCCAGATGGCCTCTCACATATGAGTGGCTTCCCACTAGTACTCTTTATTGATTAAGAACTTATATAGAAATAAGTTCAGATTTAAGGTTAATCTGCATAATCACAAAGACAAAAAAATGAATTTACCATCCAAATACGACCATAGGAAAAAAAATAACAAACAAAATCGTCGCTTTTATTTCAACATTTTGTATTGCAATGCGTCTGAAATCACTAAAACTACCACCCGGCTTCGTTTTCGGTAGCAGTCTTGAGATACCCTGTATATCCTTGGAGAGGTCCATCAATGACTAACTAAGAGTGAGTACAATGAATAGAACCGTACCTCATTTTGATATACCAGTATTATTTTTCTAAATAATTACCTTATCATTTTTATTATGACATCAGCATAATCACAGTCTGCTACACTTTACATAATCTACAATCTCTAAGCAAGTAGGACATATAATATAGACATTGCAATAAAATGAAGGCACGTGAATGTTTCAGGCGAATATGTAATATCGAAGGAGGCAGTGTGCCCTCGCAAATAGATTTCACTCCCGTCTTATAAGGCTTGGGTCATAAAGGACAAATATTTTCATAGGATAACTGGGTTATAGTTCGATTTATATTGTTATTTTTTCGTCCAGTGATAACTAAAATCTCCTGGTTTTTGTTATTTGTAATTTTACCATGTTGGAAAATATGATCTGGCTTCCTACTTATAGAAATGATATAAAAAATAAATCACCGGAAATAACTTTAAAATAAATAGACCTATATTTAAAAATTATGATTACTTTAAATGTAATGGAGCAATTTGGAGGAGGCCTATGTCCAAAAGTTGAGAATAAAAGGCTGATGATTACTTTAAATACCTGTTGATTACTGAGATTAACACAGTATCAGATTTTATTAAAACAGTAACAATATAATTAATCGTAATGTTAATTGAATGACTTCCATGTACTTTCATTTTTGCATATTCATTTCTTAGTTTCATAATCTAATTTTCTTCATTTCTCTTGCCGACCACTTTACTTACCAAAGTAAGTTAGCAGCAAGCAAGTAATCATAAATGATTTATTAATCCCAACATAGTCCTATACTTCCAAATTTAAAAAATAACCCTCCACAACATGAACAGATCCTTAGAGCAAACTCAGGCCTCATCACGTGCCACCCAGGGGTATTGGAGACCGCGAGCACATGTCTATACTATTGATCTAGATCCGTGGCGGACTATTAAAAAACTTTCTCGCAGAAGTGTACTCTCGAGGGATAGGGTTAATATTTAAATGTCGAATTTTGTGGTGGAGACTGGAGTATTGGCATAATAAATGTATGCGGAGAAAGTGAATCACGTATTTTCGTACCTATTGACGTCATCACGAACTTTATTATGCTATATTCATGTAGTTTCAACAAAAAATACTTTATTGCTTCTTTAACATAAAAATCATTGAAATACTGAATATTGATAGCCTTCTTGACTTAGTTGCTTAGATGTTGGCTGTGAAATGAGAAACAGCGGGTTTGAACCCCACACCGAAACAAATGTTTTTGCGTTCTACGATTATTTGTTTCCAGTCTGGGTGTTTGTTAGGCCGAATTACAGTCTCTCGTATTTTCTGATACCCACGAAATAAGACTCGATCATAGTGTCTGAACTAAGTATGTATGTTACTGTTGGGTGTGTTTAATATTTGTATATTTTAATAAAATCAAGCTGATTCCAACAATGTTAAATAAAAAAAAAAGTTACAAAGACTTGATAAGAATTCATTCATTTTCAAGTAGCAATATACCTCTAAGATAGTTTATTAAATACCTCACTGCTCCGAATGTTAATACCGCTCCCTACTAAATAGCTTTTTGAAGGAATTCTGCAGAAAATGTAAATACATTGTTATCCGATAGAGATTGGATCCTGTAATAAGGTTTCGCTGCAGCGCTGTGAATACGGCGCAAAAACTGAATTATTAAGACGAAGTTTGTTGTTTTTGGATACTTTGCATACAGCGTTTGAAGAAGGAAAATTATTATCTTCGGTGCATTTCATCTAAAGATACTTTATAAAGATTGGCTGTAGAGTTTAACAAATATGAGGGGATGTAAATGATTCTTTATATTCTTCTTTTCAGCCGCAGGAAGTCCACTGCTGAATATAGGCCCCAAGGATCTGCACATGGACCTCGTGGAAGTTAAAATAAAATGATCATGTTCGACTCTTCACTATAACATACTCAGTCGTCGTCTTCATAAAGAAAGAAAAAGAAAAACAAGTTTATTAGTCATAAACTTTAGTAAAATTAATTACATCTCATAAAATAGCAAAAGGAAATTAACAACAAACAACGACCATTAAGATATAAGAATGTACGATGGATTTCCGTCTGAATAATACTCAGATTCCAAAATTAAATATTGATTCACCTTATAATACACTTACGGCCGATGCCAATAATCAATCGAAAAAATTAGATTGAAGTCAATCTGTTTTGTTGTCAATTGTTTTCTACTTTTCGATTGGTCTCCTGTCATGTTGCCATAGTTTATTCACTACTGAGATTGATTATTGGCAATATAGTATCAGAAAAACGATTGAGCTGTCAATCTAAAACGGCAAATTTTGGATTGGGTTTGTTTATTGGCAGCGGCTGTTAACAGATACAAGCCAAAGCCATTCTGTTAACAGCAGACTTGACACTCAACGCGCCTCGTCATATTTTATCGTACAGGTTATATACAGACTGCATCCGAAAACAAAGTTGCCAATATGTTCACGCGGGTTGCGGGTCGAATCCCATGGCAAATCTCTGACTTTTGTGTGTCTTGTGTGTATTGATAGGCAACTACCATGCACTTAAACGATAAAGGGAAACATCGTGAGGAAACCTGCATACCATAGCGATTTACCAGATCTCTATATATTAAGTAAGACAACACGCATTAGACTAGCGTGAATGATATGGCCTTACCACTCTCAATTGTGTAGCTACTCTCGATGGAAGTAAAATCGTGCCTTGTAGTGGGACGTATATGGGCTGACACAAACAGACGGACAGAATATTCCAAAATGTTGGCATTTATTTCAACTTGGCTTAAAAGTCAAACCCAAGTTCCCAAAGCTATACTATATATACATACAGTATACACCTGTAGACCAACAAGACGATATATTATAGTTTTTAATAGGGGCAATGAGGATTACCTCTGCACCCCATTATGAAGAGGCCAGCGCTCGTAACAGACATTAACACGACGCTGGAGCGCTGTCGTAAGTCACATATAATTGTCTGTCTCGCTGTAATGTTACAGCTTTGTACAGGCCTGAATTTTTAGATGAAGTGTTTTTAACAAAGGTTCAAAGATTATTTTTTTTTAATTAAAATTTATGGCAAGCTTGCCATTCACCTGATGGTAAGCAATACGACCACTCATGGACAGAAGCAAAACCAAACTACAACATGAATTACAAAGCAATGCTTGACATTCAACTACGCTCGCCATCCTCAAACATAAGATATTAAGACCTCCTATAGTTACTGTAGCTGCAATGTCCTTCGAACCGGAACACAACTTTTCTTTATACTGCTATTTGGTGACCTCACATATGGGCGATCTACCAACAGTAAAAGTACCTCTAACTAGTCCAGTGGCAATTTAAGTAGGTTAACAGTTAGGGACCGAAGCTAAATGTTGCGTCAATGCTAGTATTAGTTATTAGATTTTAGTAATAGCAAGAAGAGGACTTACTTATTTCTGCTAGTTTCCTACCGTACAAATTATTCAGCTTAATGTAGAAATACCATTTTGTCGCAAAAAAATATCTCGTGAACACAATACCGGACGCCAGGTTAGCATTTGATGCGATATCTCAGTATAAAAAATAAGTAGAAAAACTTTCCTCAAAAACTATACGAACAGTTAAACAACTAATACCCACGTTACCATACTTTGACCGTAAACCAATAAAACCGGCGCCGTTAGCGCAATTCACACGAAAAACTAAAATTTCAAATGCAAGTTAAATTTTACAACCAAAAATTTTATTCTCAAAAATACACATCCGTTTGCGGGAACCAATAAAAGTGTAATTATTCCAATTTACACGGGAACTATTGCTAGAACATGCAACTATCTGGATGCCAGGTAATTTTTGAACAGCACTTAGAGTTAATTAGACGGAGCCGAGCGACTCAGCTGAAATGGCATTAGCAGAATTTCGTTGGCCTCGTTTGGCGTAATGTTGGCTCCAACGCTCCTTGGCTAACCTTTGAATGTAGATAATAGGGTATTGTAGTTGGGTGTGAACTGCATGACAAAACAGAGACATGTGAAGTCAAGCAGGCCAGTGTGGTGATATTATATCTAATTTTTGGAGACCATTAATTCGTCACGACCTCTGTATGCAATTATTAAAAACTCATTATAGCGACCCGACTGACTCGCATTTTAGGTCTGGCATTGACTTATTTAAATTCAATAGCTTGAAGTACCATACTTCTTATTTAACACTGAAAAATCGCGTGGTTATTACCGTAGCCTATGTATATTGTCAAATTTTCACTTTTACCATATAGTTTATTAATGTATTTTTCCCCAGCGTATTTCATATCATTCATCAATCAATAATTTATCATTCAAAGATGTATTTCCTTCACACCTTATATAAATAACGTTGGGTTCAACTATGGAGCCAACGTTTGAGCCAAGTGTTACAGTTTCAGTGACCTCACGTGATGCCGTCGCGTGACCGGCCAAGTACACTCCAGCTACAAAATTGGTTTCATTTTAACTAGTTTACTGAACTACTGGCAATTGTTTGGGAATGGATTTAATAGCGTATAGAGGTGATGTAGTGGAAAGAAATAGGAATTTTATATCTTAATTGACGGGTGTAATATGCATAAAATACAGTTAACGTTAGAAGCAATTAAATTATTGTATTTGCTTCTATTGTATTTAAGGGTAAATTTCTGAGGCTATTTAAAAGAGGTTTCGATAACCAAATTGAGCTTAATCAATCAATTCAATCATTTTTTGTCTCATAATCTTCATCATTATCATCATCATCATTTCAACCACAGGAAATCCAATACTGGACGTAGACCCACTTCTTTTTAGTCAACATAATGTACATATTGTTCACACAGCCTCTGTGGCACAGTTGGTAAGTTTGTATTGCCCACAAATATTATAAATATTTCTTTCTGCTCTGGATGTCTGTAAGGTCAAAAATTCTCTCGTAGTTCCTAATACACGACACAAGACTTGATCTTAGTGCGGGGTGAGGACTATGTACACTATTATGTATTTTTTTCTTTAAGATGTTGTTCCTTTTTTGAAAAAATATCCTTTTCTAACTGTAATTTCATGTAGTAAATAAAAGCGGGTTATTTTCGTGGGGAAGTGTACAGGAAACAATTGCGAACTTCCGTAGTGTAATGTAGGTGAGCTCGCTAAATTATCGACAAGCGGCCGACGCGCTCGCTAGGGCTGCGGCTATTCTTGCAGAGGGAAATTAAACTGCTATTTTTTAGGTGCTATAAAATGAGTCAAAGAAGAAATAATGATGAGATGTTAAATTATAAGTGAGATTTCCGATAGGCTTGAAAACAAGTTATTTGGGTTCCGTAAAAGGTTAAAAAGGAACCCTATTACTACACCTCCAGTGTCTAGCTGTCTGTCACCAGACTGTATCTCATAAAACGTGATAGCTAGAAAGCTGATTTTTTACAAATTATGTTTTTCCGATGCCGCTATAACAACAAAAAAAATGGAATGTTAAAGGGGGTCCTCGTACAATAAACGTGTTATTTTATCCCTAAAATGTCCACAGTCTTTGTCCTCAGATTACGATATGATACACTATTGCAAAAAAACATCAGTACCACGTTTTGGGGTCAGTTTAGATTTGACCAAGGATGTATATTCTTTTTCCATTTCATTACAGTTCACTTCCTCTCACAAAGTAGCCAATATACAAATTAGGTCCCAAGCTGCTTCTCGTTAAACTGTTCTATAATTAACTACATCACACCTAATTTCGAATACAGACTTTATTATAGCAATTTTAATTCAAAGAATAGTTCAGTGGAGCAACCCGCTGTCCGTAGCTTGGTTTTAATGCTCACACGAACTGGGGCGAGCAATGTCCATAAACGTTTTGGCATAAAACCTTATGGACGCTGTTATAATAGCCGTCTGCAATGTTTGATAACATTCCCGTACTATCTGCGAGGTTGGGAATTCAGAATTTGAACGAAACGGTTGAATAGCTCAGTTGATATGGGATGACGTGTAAACAGAAGTGTGATGTGAAAATGTTTTTGTTGGTATTTTTTAAAACGATGTATGCGTGGGCCGAGGAAGGTTTATCGGTGATTGGAATCTTATATGTGAGAGGCCGCCTGGATAGTGTATAGTACCATTGCAATGTCTATATCTGCCGCTAAACAGCAGTGTAAATGCACTGTTGTTTTTAGGTTTGAAGGACATTATAGCCAGAATAAATAATGTACATATTGAGACTTAACGTCTTATATCACAGGATGACGAGCGCAGTTGAATGCCAAGCATTGGTTTGTAATTCAATGTGTTGTTTAGTTTTGATTATACAACGTTGATGCGACCGATGGGCGTTTCTTTAAACTGCATATACTAGGTACCATTTTGAAGCTCTGTAATAAAAATAAATTAAATAGGAGCAGTAGTTTAGTCATAAATGATTTTTTTAAGTTTTTGCCCCATTTGAACACGATGTAGCTATTCTAACAGCTGATTACGCCTAACGCATGGTCATTCACCTTAAAACGATAGATCGTACTAAAATCTGCGCGTTGTTGCCGCTCTTACACATGTCACACAATAATAAGTACACGACAATAACACGCGCCGCGCGCGACGTTGCCAATTTGTTATCTATTCGTGTGTACAGGTCAATGAAACTTATTTACACAGGATGGTTGCGTTTTACTCTTATTTGGAAGCTATTTAGTTTGTTTGAAACAAACAAAATCTCATTTTTGGTATTATTAATTTTTGTGCCGTGCCGAATTAATACCAAGGACGTATAGCATACATAGTGTAATTTAATGTCGCGGTCGCATCAACTTTGTATATCTAGATATTATTACGGTGGTTTTGATACTGTTCATGAGCGGTCAGCGCTAACCATTAGGTGAACGGCATGCTCGTCTCCCCATTTATTGCAATAAAAAACATTGCCCCACTATCTGTGAAGTTGGGAATCCCAAGTTTGAAAGAAAGTGGACATTGTATGACGTGTAAATAGACATTTGAAAATTGTTTTTGTTTATATTTCTTTAACAGGATGTACGTATATGTGCGTGGGCCGAGGGTATTTATATAAAACATTTTATTATATTTGTCTCAGCTGCGCCTAAGACTTGATGTTTTTTATTTCCACTTCTATTTTTCTTACAAACTGGGACACCTGTATATGTATTATAAATATAAATCGCCTCTTAACCTGTTGCGTAGTTTTAAGGATCTTAACATATACAGGGTGGACAAGAAAACGGCGCACCTGCCAATATACATTATAGTATATGGTGAAGGAATCTTAATTAAGACGGATTTGTATGGCGCTAGCGAATATTAAGAAAGATGCCGAGAAAAAAAACTAACGTTACACATGCTACCCCTTAACATGTTAAGCTAAAGTGATTGAACCTTACAACTGAACGGTAGACATTCAACAATAAATAAGCAGAGCTCATTATTTACTTATAAGTCGTGCGATTGTGTACATCACGCTCAGGGTACATAAAAAAGATATTAAATTAATACTGCCAACAGTCACATACATGGGTACTAACCCCACACTAAGATACAAATCTTGTGTCGCGGGTATTAGAAAAATAATTATGGTTCACGGAAATTATTTGTCTCGGGGCGGGAACCGAACCCGCGGTCTCTCATTTCACAGGCGGTTCTTACCAACTGCGCCACGGAGGCCGTCGGTGACTCATATGGGCTGGTTAGTTGTCATTAATGACCACCAAAATAGTTAACTGACCTTGTAATGTAAACCGTAATGACCTTGATAGGCAAAGCTGGAAGCGCAGGATCCGCCAAAACCCGCACGAAAACACTGTCACAGTTTGGTAGCACAAATCACTTTTTCTTTTACATTTCACATAACACAAGTTACATCAAAAGCTATTAAATTGGGTAATGTTCAAAGCATAGTTAAATTAATAAAATTTACTCAAAATAACTGAAAACGAATTTACAATAATATGCACACGACTAATACATGCACACGCGATCGCAATCCGAATTCAACTAATAAAAAATAAATTATTATTTTGATTCTTGAAAGATAAAGGCCTGTTCACATTAGATACAAAGCTTTCCTATTTGAGTTCATAATAATTCATCTGAACAATTAGTATTACTACTGTATCAGCCCATATACGTGCCACTGCAGGGCACGGGGTCTCCAGTGCAGTAAATTAGTAGTTAGTGTTTATTGATTTCACTAATTTTATCTCAAATAAGTCTCATATGCAAATTTTATGCTATAATGGTAGACGACATTTCTCTAGGTATAAGAATTTAGACGAAATTTTATCACTTTAAAATAACATTATTTTCAAAATACATTAAAATAATGTTAAATACAATAATAAGCAAAGTAAATAGGCAATTTGTAATTGACTGGATCGGCTGATGACATATTTAAATAATATTATAAGCTCTTGAGCAAGTATCAGTATCAGTCCAATAAGATCTTTTTTTTTTTAACGTAACTTTTATATCGGAGTACTTAATCCAATTAAGTTATATCAAGTGTGTAGTGTGAACACACCTCAAGATGTCGGCCTTCTTTTGCAAAATGCTAAAAGTTACCGACAAAGAAATTGCCGCCTTTCGGCACGCACTCACAAACGGCGGCGGCGACCTCAAAGGAAGAATAATCGAGCCGCGTTGGATCCGACAAAGTACACTATGACCGGCGGCTTCCTTTGACTAATAGGGCCGAATTGGGCCATCATTTTAAAAATATTATTTTTTATTAATCAGTGTCATCAGATTATTTTTTCAATGAATCTAAATTATTTAGAAAATTTAAATGTTATGTAGGTATTACCAAAACTTTTCTAATTATAATTAAATTCGCAATCTTACATGATTTAAGCGATGACCTGTGTGATTTCTTTGTATCTTTCAGTTTGGATTTGTGACACTAAGGAAAATAATGACAAACAAAATAGTCAATCCATTCACGATGCAACTGCACCTAAAGTTATTATGTTGTTAATTTATTGACGCTTAAATCTAAGTACGTCCCTGTTTAACTGATTGATTTATTTGAAATGAAACAAAAAATATCCTTTTTTGAAGTTAGAGAAGGATAAATTATACAGCTAAGAGTTCATGACCTTACCCATGTGTAAACAGCTGTTAAAGCGAAGTTTAAGAATCTTTTGATGCTGTTAAAAATGGTTTTCGTGGTATATTTCGTTAACCGTTCAATTAACGACGAAACGAAAAAATACGTATGTGTTTAAATCTTGTTCTTCATCCATTCCAACTGATTTTATGCGAAAAAGTGGTGATTAAACTTAAAACTTTAAACGGTCATAACTTCTAAACGGATAAGTATTTTCCAAATATTATTTTTTTATTACGATATTAATATTATGCCTTTGTACCCAACTGAGCAAGTGCGCCATTTATTTGCGCTCCCTGTATAGAGACAGACAGACACACGTGAAGCGACGATGTTTGATAGTTTCTCCCATTCTCCTTTACAGCTGTAACATTTTCTAAAGATTACGAAGTATTTACAGCTATATATTGTAGAGAATTCTTATAGGTATTCGTATAAGTTTAAAATACGCGTATGTGTACTTGAGGCATATCAACAGTTATACTTCTTTTTAAGATAGAAGTGCTTTTATTACGAATTTTTACAATGGCCTGGTGAATGAATGCATACAATTTTACATCACCTAGACACATGTATATTTAGAAATACATTTTTTTATCTCCATGGATACTCATATCCGGGCAACAGATTTTTATAAAACAAAGTAATTATCATCGCATTTTACATTTTGCTCACAGAGCCGAAGGCAAACAAATATATTTTTATTGGACTTCAAGTTAATTTCTCCAAGAACTCGGGGTCTGGGTCGCAATTATTTATATTGCAAAAATATATTTTTCCTGCAAAAAAAGTAGGTTTCACTGAGGCACAGAAATATTTGCATCGTTACTGAGTTTCATAGTAAAATGG
Source organism: Hyles euphorbiae (assembly GCA_023078785.2). Lineage (NCBI taxonomy): Eukaryota > Metazoa > Arthropoda > Insecta > Lepidoptera > Sphingidae > Hyles > Hyles euphorbiae. The sequence goes on from CM041041.1 coordinate 633,961, forward strand.
GCATCCCCCTTTAACTGTTATTTTCCAAATGTCACAAAAAAAAAAAAAAAGTATAACTTTAAAAACTCACCATGGATGTCGTGTTTTAAGTTCAGCCTTTATATACCCAGTTTTGATGAGGCCAGCATAATGATCACTATTGGACAATGTCGACCTTCCACGCCATTGGGCACTACTTAGATCATACCAGTATTTCAAGTCTAGACTTATCAAGGTTATTGCAGTCACTTGACGTACAAATAAAACAAGTCTCTGATCACCTGTATTTAAATTAAGGCTGTCAGATAACAAATTGTCGTAAAAGTTTAAGTAACGAGCTGAGAGAAATAAATTTCAAATATTAATACAACAGCAGAAACGGGGCGACCGCAACGCGAGCTAGTTTAGGAAACAACTTCATTCTAGGACTTTCAGGCGTGCGGGGTGAAACTCAGTGCGGGAGATAGCGAGTAAATAGAGAGTTTTTCCTTAAATAAAAACTTACCTATTATTTCTTGATCAATATCCGGAATCCATCTTGAGTCAAGCACCAGTCTTTCCTGCCTTGTGTCAGCGTATTTCCGGTTCCCTCTCCGTTTTACCCCCCATATCATCCCCACTGTGGTATAGCGCACGTGCCAGGTGGAGCTCTGATTTTTAATCATTATGGAACTCATGATGCACCAGGTAGCCCTTACCTGGATTCCGGATATTGATCAAGAAATAATAGGTAAGTTTTTATTTAAGGAAAAACTCTCTATTATTTGCTTAGTATCAATATCCGGAATCCATCTTGAGTGATGTGTTTGTTATCACCTGGTGCGCTATAGACGCTATAATGTGTACATATAAATATGATTAACGAATATTTGAATAAGCAATGAACAAAATAGAGGCTACAAATTGAAGCCTCATTTCGCGGGTTCGAAATATTTGAAAAATGATTTCAAATAGTTTTATATACCCGAATCTAAACTAATTGATTTGGTAATAGTTTTAAAATACATGAATCGTTTTTTAAAACTTTGTGTTAGAATTCGGTCAATGAGAAATTCTCCACCGAGTTCCATGTGGATATTGCGGATCTAATAGATGCTGGAGTTGCAGTAATACCTGCCGATCTTAAATAAATAAAATTATTTAAGTATTCACAATCCTACAAACAAGGCTGATATTTACTCAATTTGCTCCAGAGCAAAGTCCAGGTGAATGTCATAAGCCGTCTAATAAATTGTTTATGTAAGACGGCATTTGTTTTCGAACAAAATGCTGGAATGTACCTGTGTACCACATGGACTGTTTATGTGTTGGACGCAAAAGGGTTTATTTCTTGTGTGCGTCACATTTGAAAAATTTGAATAAGTTGCCGTGCTGGTTAGTACCTATTCACAACATTTTTTGGGGCAAAGTAAAGCGTTCCCTTCTGTATTGAATCTAACGTTAAAATAATGTGCCTTTAGATCTATTGTATATCCCCTTGATCCAGAATGTGGAGTTGTCGGGTTTGATTCGGCAGTTTGTTTTTGTACCGCCGTCACTGTTTAAGTAGAATACACTAGTCCGATTGTCTGTTGGAAACAGCTTCTGAGCAGATTGTGTTGATGTTGTACTACTCTTATTTCTGCAACAAAACAAACCTGTCATTTCGTTCAAGTTAAGCCTAAGTTGCCAAGCTGTGCTCCCCAACCCGCATTAGGCCAGTGTGGTGGACTATATGGCCCAACCACCCTCAATCGTACTCTCGGTTGTACAGTAGGCCCGCGCCCCGCAGTGGGACGTATATGGGCTGATACAGAAATAAGCGACAGGGCTTTTATGAATCGGCGTGGTTTTCCAATGGCTACCACCATTTCCTCTCGAGCGAATTGGTCGCGGTATGCTCTTCTGAGGATACGGAATTTTGATCGATAAATGTCGGCTGATGGTTTGCAGTGTACGACAGTAAAATCGACCACTTAGAATATTGCCAAGTTGAATCCCCTTTTTTTGGTTTTGGTTTTGTTAGAGGGACCACTTGCGTTTCGTGAACTGTTGCTAAAGCGCCTTGCATTTGGCATTTCCATTTCCTCTCGAGCGAATTGGTCGCGGTATGCTCTTTTGAGGATACGGAATTATGATCGATAAATGTCGGCTGATGGTTTGCAGTGTACGACAGTAAATCGACCACTTAGAATATTGCCAAGCTGTATCCCCTCTTTTTTGGTTTTGGTTTTTGTTAGAGGGACCACTTGTTGTGGTGAACGCTATGTGAATGATACTGTTTGGGAGACCACTTACGTTCTGTGACCTGTTGCTGAAGCGCCTTGCGTAGCGTTTGGCACTTCGGCTCCGACAGGGATTTTGCGTAGCGTATCCCATATGCCGAAAATTCTAGAGGCATTGTGCCGGAGCCAGCACAGACTTTTGAAGGTTGACTATCGAGCTCAACAATTTTGTCAGCTCTTGCTGAAGCGCCTTGCGTAGCGTTTGGCACTTCGGCTCTGACAAGGATTTTACGTGACGTATCCCAAGTTATGCCGGAAAACACGAGGCATATAGTGTCGGAGCCAGCACAGACTTTTGAAGTTTGATTGGCTAGCGGAATACCTGCAACAATTTTGTGGTGAACGCTATGTGTACGATACTGTTTGAGATACCACTTACTTTCTGTGAGCTGTTGCTGAAGTGCCTTGCCGTTTGGCACTTCGGCTCCGACAGGGATTTTGCGTAGCGTATCCCGAGTTATGCCGAGAAAACTCAAGACATATTGTCGTAGCCAGCACAGACTATTGAAGTTTGATTGGCTAGCTGAATACCTGCAACAATTTTGTGGTGAACGCTATGTGTACGATACTGTTTGAGATACCACTTACTTTCTGTGAGCTGTTGCTGAAGTGCCTTGCCGTTTGGCACTTCGGCTCCGACAGGGATTTTGCGTAGCGTATCCCGAGCTATGCCGAGAAAACTCAAGACATATTGTCGTAGCCAGCACAGGCTGTTGAGGGTTGACTGTCCAGTCCCATAACTGCAACACTTGAGTGGTAAATACTATGTAAATGATACTGTTTTTTAGGAACCACTAGCTTTTCGTGATATGTTGCTAAAGTGCCTTTCATAGCGTGTGGCACTTCGTCTCCGACGGGGATTTGCGTAGCGTTTTGTATCCCCTGTTATGCAGAGAACACTTAAGAACCGAAATCGTTTCTTTGAGAATGCTATGTCGTCGTGCATTTGCTTTTTCAGCTTGTTTGCTAGAAGAAAATCGTCGAGATAGACCCCGCACCGATAGTGCGATTACTCAGAAATTCCTCCAATCAGTTAGCCATCGAGGCGAATGTTCTTAGTACCGACCATAGACCGATAAACAGGTAGGTTTGGAGCAACTGATCCTACTTCGGATCTGGTTGATAATTTAACCTCAGGAATATGTGAAATTGTTAGGCTAAAGTCTCATAAAATTAGGCCTGGCTCAACCCCACGTTTACCATCCATTCCAATTTTTGAACAAAGGTAGGCACTCAAAAATGGCTGAATAATTGGTACGGGTTAGTCATGACAATGGATTCAGCTGTCGCAGGATGATAATTTGGGGAATATTTTGGTACGGTATGAGCACCAAATAAATAAATAGGAAGGTAGCTGGGACTTTGTTCCGCGTGTTTTATTAGGCCAGATAACAACATAGTTTATATGTGTGCGGTCATTTCAAGAGTTATTTGTTTTGTAGCATTGCAAAACTCTCGTCGCGTGATATATTAATGGCGGTGTTCGGAGAAATATATTTGTATGTCGTTAAAAAGTATACAAATTTTGTTTTGGTACACTCCAAATATAGTGAATTAGTTATAAGCCATCGCCGTGAAATAACAGTCATGGCGTTTTTTATTCGATGTAAGTACGCAACTTTGCATGCTTATAGGTTTGTCACGATAGACTTACCTTTGCGATTTGGTCGCCGATGTGACCCTTGCTTTTCGTGGTGGTTTCTTCGGTTTGCAATTGAATGTTTTTGGTATTGATAAGAAACATTCAATTAAGAATGAATATGACAACTGAATTTAAGAGTGTGCAGATAATTAATTACCCACACCCTCCATTTTTTTTTTATTTAACTGCAATGCATTGTTATCAAATAGGTATTCCGAACTGGGGGAATTTTACCCACCACATATTGAAGCAAAACATAAAATGTGAATTAGTAGTCGTAAATGTATAAAATCAGTTCGTCTTCCACACAATTTATACCAGCTCATCAGAAACTTTTCTGTATGCGGAATCATGGGAAATAAGAATTTCACTTTGTCCACAAGGAAATATAAATATGAACGGGGGTATAGATACTCCAAAAACGCTTTAACCAGTCGTTTATTTCGAGCTCTATAAAACTAGAGCTATGAGAATTTTTAATTCTTGTATGTACTAACCTCGGACACAATATTAAATTTGATATTGTTGTCCACATTACATATTAGGTATGTCGGATTTCTACACTTGTCAAATCCGTATATTTATAATCACATTGTTATTCAAAAGGATGCGCCAAGAAGGCCACTTGCAGCAAAATGAATTGTAAATAACTTACAGATTATTCAGTTCTCGCTGAGTACTTAAATCCATGTCCGTTGATAAATCAGCATCTGAACTCAACGCAGAATTTACTCGTCGTCGTCGTAGGTTCGATTTAAACTTACCCACTTCATCTGTTGCTTCTCCATAATAACCGGAGAGGGATTTCACAATCACAATTATGAAACTAAATACAACACTTCATTATTTATAGTGAATATTGCAAGATTTACTTGTGCTGACAACTTTGCGGCGTGAAAAACGACGCTATAATGATTAAAAATCAGAGCTCCACCTGGCACGTGCGCTATACCACAGTGGGGATGATATGGGGGGTAAAACGGAGAGGGAACCGGAAATACGCTGACACAAGGCAGGAAAGACTGGTGCTTGACTCAAGATGGATTCCGGATATTGATACTAAGCAAATAATAAATATTTCACGTAGGCAAAAATTAAAAAGGAACAAAGCACTTAGTCCTCCACGTGGTTAGATTTAAGTCGCTTGATGTGTGTATAAAAGACCAAAAGATTTCGATCCCACGATGACCTGAACTGAAACAAAATGCAGCCTGAAAATATCTTCTTTCAGCTAGCCATTTACAAAAATGCAGAGAGAAACTTTCAGCAATTTTCGTCATTGAAAATTCATAGTCCATCATCATAATGTATCCTTCTATTCCTACTCTTTTTAATCCTATATTCTATCTTGACAATTCACTTTTAACGTCGAAGATATTAAATTAAGATCTTATTAAGTTCCATGATTAACATTCGACTAACTAACTCACTCTCTGAACATTTCCTTGCTAATCGCCGTTCGACGTTCACTCTGGCAAAGACGCTATTTGCGGTCAAGTGGTGAGAGTTGCTCATCTTCACAGAACTACGTACAGTAGCATTGAGTACCGCAGACTATCGGAACTGCGTCCGCTTCAAACTTCGCTCCACTTCCTATAATTGATTCTGAACTGTTCTACGTGTGTTTATTTCTAATTCCTTTTAAATAGACTTTTTGATCACGTTGCTTTGTGAATGAACAGTCTATTTGATAATGCAAGTTTAATAACAAAAGATAATTGTATCTTTTGGGGTACATGAATAAGTTAATATTATGATCGTACTTTTAAATACGGACTGTTATAAATAGTAGATATTCATTGATTTGCTAGTTCATGCAACCATTTAGCAAAGTATGTTATAATATTACATACAGATACTTTATGGTTGTGTGAAAGACAAATGCTTAATTTTGAATAAATGTTGGGGTACTGAAAAGTTCCATGGAATTTATAAAGTGGGTCAAATTGGTTCCTTGCCACCACACATCGATTCATACCAGGCAAGTAATTTATTATTTATGTTTTACTATCCTATTTATAAATGTATATTTTGAAAGTAGAACAGATATATTGCCGTATATATAAATGTATAGAGTAATAGACAAGCAGTATATGTCTATCAAAATTATTTCTTAGACATTTCGGATGTAATACCCAAAAATATATGAATAACACAACGCGTGAATTTAGTACCATTCAGCGTAAGTTACGATCCTACCACGACCGTCATCTGATACGATAAAACGCAAATTTAAGAGCATTACATTGTGCCCGTTTACAACGTGCTCATCTGTCCAACAATAAAAGTCTCTGAAACCATAAAACTCGACTAAGATTAACTCGGAACGAATTGCGGCGGGGCAATGTTGAAAACCGTTCGACAATTTTGCTCAGCGGTTCGGAAAATTTTTATATGCTCCTTTGTGGGGGTTTTATAAATGTTTGGAGAGATATCTGGAATGCTAATGGTCGAAGTCATGATTTGAAAGGAGCATATTGACTGACGTTTTGTATAGAGTTTGTAATGAACTATAAAGTATTTTTTTGTATCCTCAACCTTGCGTCGCACTCCTTAACTCTGAGGGTCGTAACCTCCTCTCCCTAGCTTCCGCCGATGTCGACTTTTATAATAGAAGTAAATAAGTAGACGGTTAAAATAAGTCTCATAAGCGCCGTCTATAAATACCAACCAAGCATCATCGGTCGGTAATCGACGTAGGTAGATTACCGTGGGAAATTAGTCATAAAGCGACCAATGCAAGTGTTTTCATTGAAGCTATGCCTATTAAAATACAAATATTAGTCGTTCCAACAAATTTGGAATTTAAAGTACCAAGTACCCTTCTGAAATCGGTGAAGGTTTGAGAGTCGCGTGCTGGAAGCATTGCTACTTTTATTACAACGACAGTTTGCGTTAAGTATCTGAGGCGGGCGGTCCGAATTGAGCCAAAGGAGGGAACATCTGAGCAATCTCTCTAATAGATGGTTATTTGACTCAGAAACGACCATTTGTTCGGTTGAAAAAATATCTAGGATTGACCTTTTCTGACGTTAAATTTTATCGCAAGTTTGAGCGGCCGTGGTTCCACTTGCGTTTGAATTAGGCATTACTTCAGTTTTTCCTTCCATTCCTAATATCAGTTATTTGGATTTTTTATAGCCTTTTATGTCTCCCACTACTGGGCAGAGACCTCCCCTTTGTTACTTCACATGTCCCTGTCCTCGGCGAGCTGTTGCCATTTTGGCTCGAATTTATCTAGCTCGTCTTCCCATCGCATCTGCGGTCCTCCGCGTTTGCTGTGACCATTCACAGGAATCCCGCTTGTAGCCAGCCTGACCCAACGGTTTGGATGTATTCGCGTCACATATCCTGACCAGTTCCACTTCAATGAGGCCGCCTTACGCACTTACATCCACAGTGCGAATTTTAGAGCGCAGTTCAGTGTAAAGAGTAAAGTATAAAGATTTTATATTTATGTGAGACACGACTTATGGGACGATAATTTCTAATATCGTTAATATCTCCTTTTTTATGGAAAAGTATGTTAGAATGGCAGAAGTTCTTGAGAATTTGACCTGTTGACAGTATAGAATCAAATTTTCATTTTCATGTTTAAATGACAGAGCATGGGAACTTTTATTTAAGTAATAATATATAGAAATATTTACTAATATTTCTACTAAAATATTTAATTAATTATTAATATTTTGAGTCATGACCAAGTTTTTTTTAATAGGAAATTGTGAACAGTTATGGATGTATTGATTGTATTTGAAGATAGAATGGTAGGATGGAAATATTGTTATTAGGATTGCGACTACTATGGTAGAACAAGTTGGTTTATAACTTTAAGATTGGTATTTTTTTTGCTATGAATGGCGAGACCAGCCTGCCGTAATGTTAAGCGACGACCGCTCATGAACAGTAGCAAAATCAAACACACTGAATTACAAAGCAATGCGTGGCATTCTACTGCGCTCGCCATCCTGACACATAAGATGTAAAGTCTCAATATGACATTTACAGTGCTGTTTAGCTTGTCATTTATCTTCTTTTGGGTGTATTTATTATTCTCGCTGTTTTAAATCAAGTATTTTCTGGGTATTTTATTACTCATTTATATGTTGTTCTAGGATATAATAATTTTTATATTCGAAATCTGTATGCGTGTCTACATCTGGAAAATTTGTTTCACCAATAAACAGATATGCATTGAAATATTTTATAACGTTTCCATTCCGGCAATAACCGCCACGTGGCCGACGCCCGCGTAGCCTTAACACGTTGTTGAGATTCCAGAGATATTGAAAATGTTATGAGGTATGTCGTAAATTTTTCAGAATTTCCTTGTTTTCACAATTTATTATAACAGCAGCTGAAGTATTGAAATAAATATCAAAATGGGCTTGTATATTTATTATTCTTGACTGACACATTAAATCAATCAGTTTTAGGCGTAGGTATATTAAATATAAACACCCAACACTTAAGCACATAGTCCTGATCCCACATTAATACAATTAAGTGTTGTCTCATGTGTATCAGAAACTACTAAAGACTTTCGATCTCACAAATACTCAGAACCGTCACAAATATTGGTGTGTCGCACAAACATTTGTCTCAATGCAGTGATCGAACCCACGGCTTCTCGTCACCCAGTCGGCGTCTTACCAAGAGGCTAGTGTTACCTTCCACATAATTTTCTTCGGTCCAAGCCCGTTATCATTTATATTTTCCTTACTCAAGGCTAGTATATTCATGATCATGTTTATAAAAGAGAAGTGGTTAAAAAATACACTTTTACGGGTATCAAATCTCTGACATTAGAAGGTTGAAGAATTGTGTACGTCATATGACTATTTTAAAAATACTTTTTTGTTATGCCAATCGTAAATTGAACTCGTTTGTACTACCATACTAACTTCAATAAACTTTAACAACCGTACATCCAAATTTCATCTACATTCATTTGCATTACAAAAACGCCCAGTATCACTAAACAACCCCATGAAGCCTATTCAAATCATTATCCCTCCCTAGCATTACGTCATCGTTGTTTTGATCCCTGTAATGTCATTAACCCCGAAATTTAATATTAGGGTCAAATGAAGGGCTCGCGTTGAATGAGTCTCATTTGCCCTTACGTCAACATGTAAAAAATTTGAACTTCATTTTCAAACCCTTTTTAATATTTAGTCGTTGATTATTATGGGGACTAATATTTTAAGTCTAAGGTCAGAGAATGGTTCAAGGGCAAGGACACAAAATGAATTTATAGCCAGATATTTGTATACTACTTTGTAATATAATTAAGCATTGCCAAAGTACTGTAATGTAATACAAAAATACTATAGCACATACATATTAATAAGTTAAAGTTATCAACCTTACATTTTATAGCATTGTGGGCGGAATTGTGTTCATACAAATTATTACATTGTATAATAAAATTTGATTCAGGTCACTTGAGCGATAATAAATTACATACATAAACTCACTCCTTTTTCCTCGAAGAGGTAGGCAAAGGTGCCAGGGTATCCACATTCGCCATGTATGTATATTCCGTCCCACGATGATAGGGGGGAGCCTATCGCCATATAACGCACAAATTCCTAACTCCAGGCGAATATTGAATAGAAGAATTCAATATCACTTTGCCCGACCCGGGATTCAAACCTGAGAACTCAGCTTTGTAAACAAACCGAAGTAAAACTACGCCACAGGAGAATTCAATTATTAATTGTGTAAGTAGCAAAATATTTGAGAAATATTTAAACAATACCTGACAACAGTCTATATGGACCAGCATTATCGCTTCTAAAATTGTATAAATATTTCATCTCGTTTTATTTGCTTAAACATAAATTGGCTCTCAATAGACCCTTGTCACCGCGGCGCACTTTCAGTTAGCAACAACGTTCGCGATAAATAAATTATAAAAGCACCCTTTTCAAATATATTCATCACTTGCAAAAGATTTATAGATAAAGGTGAGGCAATAAAAGGCCATTTCCTTTGGAATATTTCTCCGACCCAATTAAATGGACAGGGACCCTACTATATTCAACGAAACGAAGTTCGAAACTTCGGACAAACGAAGTTTTTTATACGATCCGAATGTATATATATAACGTACACCGTAACTATAAGTCTATGGTTACGACCATAAATCAATAACGACCATAAGTTTTGTGTAGGTACATTCGTATCGTATATAAACTTTGATCATCCGAAGTTTCGAACTTCGTTTCGTTGAATATAGTAGGGTCCTTCGTTCGTTCGTTCGTTCGTTCGATGAATATAGTAGGGCCCCAGGTGCGTGGATTGGGGTCTTTCCCGTGGGACCATGGGCCTGGGTTGCCAGATTTTCCACAAATAACCAGGATAGGGAGTCGCTCATTCATGCTCACTAGGTTTAATATCTAGGTCTTTGCTGGTGATAGGACAGTCATCGTCGAATTACTGTACGTATGTACTTATGTATCGTGTTTAAGATTCATCGTTCAGGGCCACTCTATAGTCCAATTCGAAGTTCGAATGTTCGTTGAACGTCAACATATAGGATAAATGTTTTCCACATTTAATAATCTAAGCTATTCTCTATGAACCTTATCATTCACTTCGAAATTAGTCTAAGATTACGACTTACGCGATACGGGATTCGAAAATTGTGTAAAGTACTTGCGCATATTCGTAGAGTTTTGTGTGCGAAGTTCAAACATTCGTTGTTGTATCGGAATACACAGTAGTCCCCCAAGTGTCGAGTGGCGAGAGACAGTTCTTACATCGATGAAACCTATTTAAGTTGCACTAGACTTACAATCAGAGGGGTTACTCTATGAACAGAAACGCAATTCGAATGTCTCTCATATGTGAAAGGCCGCCTAGGTAGGTACCACCGAAATATCTATTTCTCCTCCAAACGGCAGTGTAAACTCATTATTTAATTTCTGGGTCACCAGAAAAAATACCACGATCCACGCATGATATAACATAAATTAATACACCCAACAGAACACATACATAACCCCAAACCCAAGAAAAGATCGTGTCTTGTGTCGTAAGTACCTGAACTAGAGACATTTCGGTCTAAAAAACATCCAAACCTGAAACAAATATCTGTAAATCAGACAAATAATTGTGTCGGTGCGGGGATTGAACCCGCGGCCTCACATTTCACAGCCAGCATGTAACCAACTGCGCCGTAAGGCTGTCAAAATATCGTTACATATAGTCAAAATTGGGACAGTCCTGCCAAAATTGGAACAGATGGCAACTCCAACGAAGGCTCGCTGCCCACTCTATCGGGCGTATTAAAATATTCATTCGGACGGTGAAATTTTCAAATAGGTAAATGAGTTTATTGCAAAAGTTTGTGACCTTAGGTTCGGGATATTGGAAATAACGCGACGTCAGGCGAGCGTAATGTTGCCGCGTTTTTGTACAGAGTTATATTTATAAACGAATGGTTCAAAGTTGTTCATTTGAATTGTTTACTTCCTTTTTCTATTAAATCATGCATTGTTATGTTGGTCAAACGGAATCTTGTTGAAAACACAGAATACTAATGGTATAAATTAATCAAATGTTACTTATGTATCGTTACACAAACCTGATATTGCGTAAATTGGTTTATAATGAGTCAGTACATGTTCATACTGCTAGCTGTTTTAGTTTGTTAAAGTGTTGGATTCTTTTGCGAATATTGAAAAGAGTTGCAATTTAGACTTCAAGAAGTCACATGCATATTACAAGGAAAAAAGTTGTCTCATGCGCCGCTTCTTGCCCACTGTGTCTAAACTCACAAGCAGTTTAACAAAGTTTAAATCCTTACGTATACTTCATAAATCTGAACAAATAACAAATATTTAACAGGAAAACAACATTTCAACTGTACAACGCGATACAACGGGAATTACTGGGCTATTTGTATTTCCTAAAGGCGTACGTAATACAAACTTCGCTTAATTAATGCAAAGAATACGAAACATGACGGCAAATTACATTAATTCAATGAAAGTTTGGACAAAATTGTTTGCGAGGCGCTCGCGAGCTCTGACGCTCTTGACTTGGCAAATAGTTGGAAAGTTGCTTTATTTCTAAATTGTATAACTGCTTGCTTGAATCTTAGCGATTTCTGGTTTCTCATTTTAATCACTTGTCATTGTTCCCCAGCAATTTATGTAGTTACAAAATATCTTGTTGTTCATTCTTCGAAAGTGATATATATATATATATATATATATATATATATATATATATATATATATATATATATATATATATATATATATATATAATGACAAGTGATTAAAATGAGAAATTATATACTATTATTTTAGGAAAAAATGTATTTACCGCCCAAATATGGCCATAGGAAAAAAATAACAAAAATAAAATTGTCGCTTTTTTTTGCAACTTTTTCTGTTGCATTGTGTCTGAAGTCGTTTAAACTACCACCCGGCTTCGTTTTCGGTAGCAGTCTTGATATACCCTGTATATATAATATATATATATATATGTATATATAATATTTATTGCACATAAAAACTACACTGTGCACAGTGACTGAGATCCCGGATTGGAAACCAAGGTCGGGCAAAGTGATCTCAGATTTTTCTATTCAATATCAACTCGTAGTCAGAAGCCCGATATGGCGTTAGTTTCATCCCGAAATATGTAGTGTTCCCGTGAAAGGATTCCCAAATATTTGTTACTTTTTTATACTCAAAGGGATGTGATGTGACTGATTACATGCCTTAACGGATGGGACGAACAAAAAACAAGTAAATTATAACGTCATTCGTGGTTTTAGTTTTTTCTCCTTTCGAAGGAAGAAATGATAATGAAATAAGGTTTAAGTTAGTATCAATTGATTTTAAGTAATATAAAACATACATATTGTAAAATAATCACGCAGATAAAGTTGCGGGCAAAAATATTTTAAACTATATCTATAATCAATTCCCTCAAATAATCTCACTAAAACATCAACGTATTACATTACACGCCAGTGTTATAATCTTGGCAAACTATTTACTAAACTACAGCGAAACTATTAACCAAAGGGCGGGTCGCGATCCCGGCGCACATCTATCGGAAACTAACTTCATACAACTTTAATATCGGTTATTAGTTTAAAACTGGAATAATGTTTGTGTGTAACACGATCCACGATAATCGATAGTTAATTAAATCAATTGTAACGTCTTTCGCAAACTGAAATTGAAGTTGTGCTACTGTTTGAACTGTTTTACGGTTAGTTAGACTTATTTGAAATGGGTTGAGGTGAGGTTTATTTAATTGAGTTTGGTGGGATTATCCTTTTCGATCCAGCAGTTGTTAAATTGGCTCAGATTTCGATTAGATTAAAATATTTGTTTGTTTAATATAATATAGTTGTGTTTGAGGATAGCGTATAGTTCGAACACCATTCCCGATATTAGAAAACTCATGCTTACATCGTAAGCGCGTTACATTTAGAGTTCAGCAACTGTATTTATGGTTTCAAGAAGTCCATCATAATTATATGGATCTTTCATCTCCGTGTCCTATGGTATTGTAGATGTTCATGGGCGGCAGTTATCACTTACCATCAGGTGAACCGCATGTTTGTTTGCCCCTTATAATATAAAAACCTCGCCTCAGAGGATATTCTATCTGACCGACCTTCGACCAACAGTACTCTTCCTATAATACACTTTCTAAAGTAGTCATGAAAAACACCGTCTCTTAATTCTCAGTAGGTTTCCTGTCACTGCAATACAAACCTGCGTTTGAAGTAATCAAGTCATTCCTAAATAAAGCTATTTACACTATCAGCATTAGATCTAAATAATATTTACTAATAACAAAACAAACATTAAACTATAAATTAACGTATCAACACTCCAGTACGCAAAGCTAAAATAAACGCACCGATATTTGGTATCTATCGGGAAACGTTGCCAAATTTACATTAGTGTGGCGGCGTTCATACACCCAATTATATCGGTCAGTAGAGCCGATTACACTGCTCTTCCTCTCCCAAATCACTAGTTAAACCAACTAAAACATCCCTGAAATTTATCGGACATTATTTTATTTATTTTATTTCTTATTTCTTACACTTTATTGTACTACACAAAACAAAAAAATACACAACAAAAATCTTAACCTATATTTACAGTACAATGGGCGGTCTTATCGCAGTCGGCGATATCTTCCAGACAATCTTTGGATGGACTGGAGTGAATGGAAGTAGGAAAACATAGGACATTAGTATTAGGCTTTGGGTTATATCAATTTCGGGAATCATTTTCCGTGATTCTGGTATTTTTTTGTTGAATCATTTTTTTTGCTATTACCGTTCAATAAGATTAATAAACACAGTACTTGGGGACATCTCGCAATATTAATGTATATCGAATGAAAATTACAGGAAATCGTTTGATGCAGGACGCTTGCAACATGTCATTGTAGAAATTCTCGTGAGATGCCATCAGTTGATTTGTTTTAGATGATTAAAATAATGATAAATATAGTTGATCGGAAAATATTATACTTATGAGCTGAAATTCTTTACGTAAAATAAAAAATAAAAATCCTGTTTTATAATATACATGTGGGAAGGTGTAGGATTCGGGCCAATTAAATTCTTCGGTATTAACTCCTTTTATTAATTAATTTACAAAAATAACACTTTTTACATGCACTCGTCTTTACGTCGTCCTTCATTCCTTCACATTCCTTCATTCCATTTCACTCAAATCCGTCTTGCATTCGTTCCTCTCACGTTCCAGTTTACACAAATTGTTACTTAAATGTTACTTCAATGTTAAATTTATACATTATCAAAACTCAATCCTACAACTCGGCCATCCTGCCCTGTAGTCTGGCCTCAGACTACTCTAAGCTAAATCAATCATTAAAGATTATACAAAACAAAACCTTAATTATTTCTATATTATACTTACTAAGAAAACTGTCTTAACTAAATTTACTCACAATTAAGAGAAACAATATCTGAATCACTTTATGTAACATAAAAATAAAACTTACTAAGTATTAACTTAACTTACTAATAATTGTTGATTACAACATAAAAATGTAATGAATTATAACTATTTGCTGGACACATCTTTAAATACTCTCTACTTACATCTTCAGTTTCTAACAGTTACATAATAATAAAATCATAATTAATAATTAAAAGTACACAATCACTTGTCCTTAAATCAAAGAGAAAAACAAACTATTGATTGAATGTTACATGTTTTTATTTTATCACTAAGTTTCAACAAAGGCATTGCATTCCCACCCAACTAACATCTAATCTAGCATATTTTATTGTATTGAAATAAGATGAGAAAGCAATTGTTCAATTTGGTAACAAGGGTCTGACAGTCTCATGGCCACAACTTCATACAATCTGCCCCTGTTGAAGTCCTAATAGGTCCTTCTGTACTAATATCGACCTTTTCCACTTGATATCTTCCTTTACCTGTTTTCTTTACAACTTTATATGGCCCTAAAAACTTTGGTTTTAGTTTAGTTACACTTCCAAATTGGGTTCTTCGAATAGCAACAATATCTCCTTCACTATATTCCCATTCTTTTTTCCTTCTTTTATTGAATGTCTTTATATTTTCCTCTTGTATTTTCAAAATCTGTGCCTTAGCTTCTTGTCTTAAATTTTGACGGTTTTCAATAAAATCTTGTCTGCATTCTTCTTCAATTAGTTCCAAAATACTAATATCTTCTTTCAGCTTCATTTTTATACCAATAAATAAGTTAAAAGGTGAGGTGTTGATTGACCTTTGATAAGTGCTATTTATGGCCCTTTGTACTTGGCTCACATACTTATACCAATGGGTTGGTTCCTGTACACACATCTTAGTTAGAACGGATATGATAATTCTATGGATGCGTTCTACTTGTCCATTGCCTCTTGGAATCCCTGTAGTCACAGTGTGATGCTGGATATTTTCTTCATCACAGTATTCCTTAAAATCCTTTCCCGTAAAAGCCGTTCCCTTATCTGTAATAATTCTTGTTGGATTTCCATAGTCTTTTTGGTGAATCTTTAACTTATCTACTGTCTCCTTAGCGGTTAAAGTCTTAGTGGGGTATATCCAAACAAATTTTGTGTATGCATCAATAACTGTTAAGATGTAATGTAGAATCCAATGGTCCAAGGTGATCACAGTGTAATGTTTCCAATGGAAGTTCCCCTTTGTCTATAGGGTTGAGAAAACCTTCTTGTTTTCCCTCCTTCCTAGTGGCCAGAATGCATGGGACACAGCCTAGTATAATTTTTCCAACTTTTTTGTCCAAATCTTTTATGTAATAGTCCTTCTCTATAATATCAATAGTCTTCTTTCTACCAAAATGTCCAACATCATGAGCTCTCTTAATAATTTCACTGTCCATATTTTCTGGTATTACTAACTTTTTCTCACTTCCTTTGTAAATTAAGTCGTTTTCAATATAAAAATCCTTATATTGACCATTCTTCAAAATGTATCTTATTGTACTAAGATTTTCATCTTCCTTCTGAGCCTTACATATTCTTGCATTCAATTCGGACTTTATAAGGTAAATACAAGGGTTTCTACTTAAGGAATCTACATGTGCCATTTTCTTTCCTGGTCGATGTACTATCTCATAATCAAAATCTTGGAGAAACAAGATCCATCTTGCAACCTTTGTTGATATATCTCTTTTGTATAAAGTTCTTTGGAGTGCAGAACAGTCTGTCACAATTTTAAAATGAATTCCTATCAAGTACTTCCTGAATTTCTTGACACCCTCCACAACTGCCAAGGCTTCCAGCTCATAACTATGAAAATTTTGTTCAGCGACACTGGTCTTTCTACTCATGTAATGAATGGGGTGAAATTTTTCATCTTCGCTATCCTTCTGCATAAGAATCGCTCCAAAACCATCTTTAGATGCATCCGTGTGCAATTCTGTGTCTAAACCAATCTGGAATAATTTTAAGACAGGTTCACTGCATAATTTTGTTTTAAGTATTTCAAAAGCATGCCTCTCATTTTCTCCAAAATAAAATAATTTATCCTTTTTTAACAATTCTGTCAATGGTCTAGCAATGACTGCATAATTTTCAATATATTTACGAAAATATGAGGTCAGTCCCACAAAACTATGAACTTGTTTTACTGACTTGGGCTCAGGAAAATTAAAAATAGCCTTAGTCTTACTTGGCGATGGTTTAATAGTACCATTTTCAACAAGGTGACCTAAATATTCTATTTTCCGTTGCATTAATTGACATTTCCCCCAATTAATTTCTAACCCATAATCAGAAGCTACTTTTAAAACTAATTTGAGATTTTCTAAAGCCTCACTTTCATTATTAGCCAAAACTACAATGTCATCTATAAAAATTAAAACAATTTTGCTATTAATTAAATCTCTAAAAATTATGTTAATAAATCTGCTAAAGTATTTTGGGCATATGGATAAACCAAATGGAGCTCTCAAGAACTCGTACTGACCCTCTGGACTACTAGTGACAAAAGCTGTATATTTCACAGAGTCTTCATCTACTGGCAAATGGAAAAATCCATTTTTTAAATCAAGTGTACTATATATCTTTGCTTTGCTAAGCTTATCAATATGGTCGTCTATCACTGGTAGGGGATATTCATCTTGAACCATCTTTTGATTTATTTTTCGATAGTCAACACAAACTCTAAAATTACCGTCTTTCTTTTTCACCAAAACTAGCGGGCTGGCATACTCGGAATAGCTAGGCCTTATTACTCCTTTCTCCAACCATTCCTCTATTTGACTCTTAACTACTTCTTCTTCTCTAATCGCCAATCTTCTTGGTCGGTGAGAAATTGGAATGTCATCCTTCAATATAATCTTTAATTTTATTGGAGCCTCTTTTACTTTGATGGGTTTATAGTTTTCAATGAGCTCTTGAACAGCAGGGATCATACAGACAGGTTCTTCACATGCGATAGGCAAACTTAACATGCAATGACTGTAATCATTTTGTGGCATGAGCTTGACTGTACCCTTATCTAACAATATTGTTGTATTTACTAAAAAGTTTTGACCTAATATGACTTGATAGGGTATAATACCCGTTGGAACTATATAGAAACAAGTTTCAAAGGTATAATTATCGACTTCAATCAGTGTTGTAAACTTACCGAGTGTGCATGCCTTTGCTGATCCTAACCCCGTTAGCATAACTTTATCTTTCACGTATGTTACATCGTTCAACTGAAAAAATAATTCAGATGTTATTAAATTATAGTCGCAACCCGTGTCAATTAAAGTATTCACTATAATACCACATAATTTAATTGATTTTATTGATATGTTTGTTTTTATTGCATTGTTTATATTTAAAACGTCAGTTTGACGGATACTATACTTTTGACAGTTATCGTTGTTTATGGTCAATCTTTCCATTCTACAACTCAATCCGTCGTTATTTCCTTCAGCGCAGACGCACATAGTATTATGACCTTGACCTATTTGTCCGGAACCGCTTGCAATCAATTTTGATCCACTAGAGGCTACTTCATTTCTGCACTGTTTACTTAAATGGCCAAATTTATTGCATTTAAAACACTTAACACCGTTTGAACATTGATTCGCGACATGATTTTTATCACCACACTTAAAACAGACACGCGCAAGCGACACTGTTTGCTTGTTAAATGTGCTTGTTTTAGGCCTTTCCGAACCATCACTGGCATAAGCACGTTTTTTGCATACGTTTTCTTTAATCATCCTGGATTTCATTGTCTCATAGATAGCTAATTTCTCTTTAAGCGCACTGTAGGTGGTAATGCCATATAGTATCGCCTTATTACTCTCGTAATCTGATATGCCGTCAACTATGTATTGAATAGCTATATAATCTGGAAATCTGGCCCTCTTTCCTAGCTCCTTCATTACCAGCATGTACTGGTACAACGTCTCATTTTTGTTCTTCTTGCGACTTGCCATCAATTCATGCATTTCTTTGCTATTTAATACGTCAGGAAATTCCTTGGAAATGGCCAACTTCAACTCTTCGAACGATTTAAAGGTTTTTTCGGATCTGAGCCACAACTCAGCCGTACCTACAAGCGACCTTCGAGCGATAATTAATTTCTGTTGGGCGCTCCAGCCAAAAATTTCTGCGTTATCGTCAATATCAGCAGCCCATTTCGATGACGAATAGGTTTTGTCCTCGCCGCTGAATTTCTGTACGCCATATACTCCATCTAATGACATCATGGCCGATGTTCCAACCGTCGAATTTGTATCGCGCTTGTCTCCATCCATCTTCGTATAAAATGTAGCCAGTCCTGCACAGCAGCAGCCGCCTTGTCGTTACGCCGCTCAACAATCTCGTCTTTCGTCTTAACAACTCGTCTTTCGTCTTACTTGCTGTTGCGTAGCGCCGGCTTCGTCGTCGTCGTTTTTAGTTACAATTGCGATCGTGAAATTCTTCGGTTGATCTCGGACGTGCCCCCAAATTTGTGGGAAGGTGTAGGATTCGGGCCAATTAAATTCTTCGGTATTAACTCCTTTTATTAATTAATTTACAAAAATAACACTTTTTACATGCACTCGTCTTTACGTCGTCCTTCATTCCTTCACATTCCTTCATTCCATTTCACTCAAATCCGTCTTGCATTCGTTCCTCTCACGTTCCAGTTTACACAAATTGTTACTTAAATGTTACTTCAATGTTAAATTTATACATTATCAAAACTCAATCCTACATACATATTACAGCGTTCAGGAATAAACACAATAAAAACCGACTTCAAAACAAAAATCCACTAAAAACCAAAAATAAATAAAATAATAACTACCACTCCAAAGCAAAAAAATAATATTTATTTCATGGAGCTCGTGCATGTTGATTAATTTGCTTAATGACTTGACTAGCCAACAAATCAAAATATATGCGTAACATATTGAAGGCGGGCCGCCCAGTACCAAACATATAGGACCTATGCCTTATATTAATTTAAATATCTATATGTTTGGTACTGGGCGACCCGCCTTCAATATGTTACGCATATATTTTGATTTGTTGGCTAGTCAAGTCATTAAGCAAATTAATCAACATGCACGAGCTCCATGAAATAAATATTATTTTTTTGCTTTGGAGTGGTAGTTATTATTTTATTTATTTTTGGTTTTTAGTGGATTTTTGTTTTGAAGTCGGTTTTTATTTTTTTTATTAAAAATTTTAGTTATTTTTATCTTTTTAGTGTTGATAGGCATTTAAATGAAAAAGATTTGGTCTCCACAAGGAATATGTTCTTTCCGATGACAATAAAATCGCTAAAATCGGCTAAAAGCTGCCAAAGATATTGGAATATTCACATGTTTATTATTTGTCCCTCAACTACTGTAGCCTAGCTTTTATACTGAACTCAATGCAAAAAGAACCGTTGAAATCCTATTAAATTTTGAGGAGTTCTACTCTCCAGGTCCGAACATGATAATAAGATCTTAATGTTGTGTTCCTGGGATTAACCTGTTAATACGTTCTTTCCAATGAAAAAGAAATCACTAAAATCGGTTAAAAGCTGCTGAAGATATTAGTATTTACGTGTATTTTAATTTTATCACCCCCCCCTTTTTTTTTTTTTTTTTTTTTTTTTTTTTTTTTTTTTTTTTTCCTCGCGGGGAAAATCCCTTTACGGACCATCCCACCCCCGAGGGGGCGAGGGTGTGTCGGACTCACCGGTGCGCCTTCCGGCCCAGCGAGACGTGGAGCTGGGTCGGGTCCCTATCGTAGTCTGCGCACCGAAATACCGACTAAAAACCCCGCGTTGGCCACCATCTGTGCACTTTAGAGACGGCCCCGGGATACCGATGAACGGACGCGCCAGGACCGCCTCTTTGTGCACCGCCGCTTTAGCGACGCGGCTTACGACGCGTGTCGCGTCACGTCTCGGGGGCCGCCAAGATAGGGACGGCGGCCCCGCGTGGCCTCTGCGGCGCCGGGTTAGATGTTGTCCCGGCGCCTCCTTCTTCTCCTGTGGCGACGGGCGGGATCGGTCTGCTCCCGATCCCGCTCGGCGCTCTCCTTCTGCGACATGACACGTTCGCAGAAGGAGAGCATGGCTCGCCACGAGCTCCGGCTGCCGACCATGGCGGCGACCACGGCCGGCAGCGAAAGGTCCCTACCGACGACCGCGATGAGAGCGCTGCGCTCCTCGTCCCAGGCTGGGCACTCCTCCAGCGTGTGCTGGGCCGTGTCCTCACGGCAGTTGCCACAATGGTGGCACACGGCGGACTCCTCCGCTCCGGCTATGCGACACAGGTACGCACCGAAGCAGCCGTGCCCGGTGAGCACCTGCGTCAGCCGGTATGTCGGCGCGCCGTGGCGCCTGTCCAGCCACTGTTCGAGGACAGGTCGCACTGCCGCGACGGTCCTCGTACCAGCACTAGGGTTCTCCAGCCTGGAACGCCACTCCTCCACAGCAGACCTGCGGAGGGAGGCCAGCATGGCCTCGACCTCTCGGGGGACCAACCTCTGCCCACGCCCGGACGCCTCCTCTCGCCGGAAGAAAGCCGACGAGAGGGTCTTGGCGTCCAGCACCCAGGGCAGAGTTCCCGCCAATACGCAGGCCGCCTCATGCGAGACCGTGCGGTAGCCCCTGATTATTCGCTGCGCCACCATGCGCTGCGGACGATGCAGCAGGCGGACGCAGCGATCGCCCAGGGACCCGGCCCAAACGGGACACCCGTAGAGGGCCATGGACCGCACGACTCCAGCGTATAGATTTCGGCAAGAGATGCCAGGACCATCAGTGTTGGGCAGCAGGCGCCCCAATGCGCCCGCCGCCCTCACCAGCTTCGGCGACAACTCCTCAAAGTGCGCGCGGAAATCCCATCGACTGTCGAGGACGAGACCGAGGTATTTCATCCTCGAGCCGACGGGAATCCGCACGCTCTCCACCGTGATGTGGGCCCCAGGCGGAGGCCCACACCGAGGACCGTGGAAACACACGGCCTCGGTCTTGTTGAGGGCCACCGTGAGGCTCAGTCGCCGAATCCTGCCCACCACCAGTCCAGTACCGAACGAGGCGAGCAGGGCGGACCTCTGGAACGTCCTGGCCGTCGCTGTCACCAACGTGTCATCTGCATAGCAGACGACAGCGACGCCCCGAAGGTTGGTACCACGCAACACCCAGTCGTAGCCGATGTTCCACAGGAGCGGTCCAAGAACCGAGCCCTGTGGAACACCGCACGACACTTCCCTACGGTGCCACCCGTCGGCGCCCGGATACACAACGTACCTGTCAGAAAGGTACGAGTGCACCAGACGCCGAAGGTAGGGTGGCACTTCGTGGTACCGCAGTGCTTCTTCGATGCAGGCCCAGGGCATGGTGTTGAACGCGTTGGCGATGTCGAGAGACACCGCCACCACGACCCCACCCCGGGACACCGCACGCTCCGCTTGTGCCTTCACCCGCAGAATCGCGTGGACCGTCGACCGGCCCCGCCGAAACCCGAACTGGCTGTCCGCCAAATCCGGGCCCGTACCCTCCAAATGCTCGACGAGGCGCGCGTGGACTACGCGCTCGAAGAGCTTGCACACCTCGTCGAGCAACACGATCGGCCGGTAGGCCGAGGGCGAATCTGCGGGTCGCCCCTCCTTGCGGAGCAGGACAAGCTTGCCCGTCTTCCACCGTGACGGGAAGATGCCCTGCTCAAGGCACGCGGAGAAAAGGCCGCGGAGCCTCGTACCCAGCGACTCGACGGCCAGCACCCAGACACGACCGGGCACCCCGTCGAGACCCGGGGCCGAGTTCTTGCTCCGCAGCCGAAGCACTGCCGCCTCTAGCTCTTGCGGCGAAACCTCCGGAATATCCCTTACCGAAACCAACGACGATGGCGCCGGTGGACGTGGCGCCATCGGTGGAGGAGTGAACTCCTCGGTGGCCGGAAACAAGGCCGCGACGACTTCCCCGACAAGATCGGTCCGGAGACTCTGTGTCAGAGGGGGCGCCCATGGGCGGAATTTCCGCATCGCCACACGGTACGGACGCCCCCATGGATCTCTGTCCAGAGACCTCCGGAACTCCTCGTTCGCCGCGGCCTTCGCTTCCGCGATGGCCACCCGCAGCGCTCTCTTCGCCTCTCTGTGGAGGTCGAGAAGAAGCCGCTCCTGCTCATCGTCGCCGGGTCTACGGGTCCGACGACGACGGTGCCTGGCGAGTCGGCGCCGCGCGACCTGGCAAGCCGCGCGCAGCTCAGTGAGCTCGGCCGACCACCAGTACACCTGGCGCTTCACTGGGAGGCGGGTGACCCGGGGCATGGCCGCGTCGCAAACTCGCGACATCGCCACCCCGAACCATTCCGCCTCTTCCTCGACCCGCACCGGCCCGTCCGGCACGGGGAGCCACGCCTGAGCAATGGCAGCTTCCTTCGCGGCCTCCACATCGAGGCGCTTCGCGGCCCAACGTCGGCCGCCCGTGAATCGGGTAGTCGGACCACCACCGGACTGGCGGGTGGAGACCTGGGAGGATGAGACGCTGAACCGAATGTAGAGATGATCGGACAGCGTCTCCTCCTCAACCAAAACCCTCCAGTCCCGAACACGGCGGGCAAGGGCCGGGGTGGCGAACGTGACGTCCACCACCGAACCGCCGTTGTGCCGCACGCACGTGTTCTCCGACCCCCGATTCAGGACGACCAACCCGATGGAGATCGCCCATTCCTCCAGGGCCTCGCCCCGCGCGTCGGTCACCGACGAACCCCAAGCCGAGGATTTGGCGTTGAAGTCGCCGGCTACAAGCACGGGGCGAGGCTGGCTGTCATGCTGTACCAGGGCCCCCAGGCGCGCGAGGAAACTCTCGAATTCCGCCTGGGACCTGTTGGGAGAGAAATAGACTCCCACTATCCACACCCCTCCCACCAGGACCGCCACGCATCCCACACCCTTCGCTACTTTTTCGAAGGGCGGAGAGCCGGCGGCGCCCTGGGTGAAGACGGCCACCGAGCCATCAAGGTCCCCTGCCCAGTCGTCGCGGGCAGGGACAGAGTATGGCTCGGCGACCACAGCCACGTGAATCAACCACTGCGCCAGGGACTGTTCGAGCATGCGCTGTGCTCCTTGGCAGTGGTTGATGTTCGCCTGGAGGAAATTTAAGTCCATCTATGTATGGGCGATCTCCATCGCCTCAGGGCGGGACGGTTGCGGCCGCGCCGCAACCTCGGCTCCCACACCGCGTTGAGAACGGTGCGGGACCGAGGAGGCAGCGCAGGCCTTGCCGCCCACCCGGTGGTCCGCGGGTTTCCCGGCATCTGCGCAAATTGCACAGTGCGGGTCCGCGGAGCACTCCCGGGACTTATGTCCCGGTTGACCGCAGCGGTAGCAGAGCCCGCTGCGGTCGCACTCGCCGGTGCATTGCACGCGTACGTGCCCTTTGTAGAGGCAGCGGAAGCAACGCATGGGCCGAGGTTCCAGTAGGCGCACTCCCGCTGCCACCCAGCCTACGAGGACGCGCCCCGCCTTCACCACCTTCTCCGCTGCCTTGGCTGGGCAGCGGAGCCACACCGCACCCAGGCCCGAGCGCTCGACGCGAACCTCCCCGACCTTGATGTCATCGGGGGAGCATTCGGCGAGACGGGCGATGGCCGCTGCGACTGCCTCGGGGGTGGCAGATGCGTCCAGCCCCGAGACCCGCAGTTCCGCAGTTTTCACGGGTCGGGTGACGCGCACGTCCTCCTCCGACCCACGCAGGACCTCCCTCAATTTACTGACGAGGGAGTCGGCCTTCGCCTCCGACTCGGGCCCGGGCACCTCAAAGAGGTAAGCCCCGGTGGCAATCCGCCTAGACCTGAGCCCAGCTGTGATGCCAAGGGAAGCCAGGTCCACCTTGGTTTGGACCTCACGCAGGACTCGCGCATATGTGACTCCCCGCTTCAACGCCTCCGGCGACACCGTGATAGTCACGGCGGCTTTGCGCGGGAGGCGGAGCTGGGGAGCATCTTTGCGTGGGGTCTGGGCCGGCTGTTGAGCCGCCCGGGACTTCCTCTTCTTGCCCCTCTTGGCCACCACAGTCCACGGAGTCTCTGTGGATGTGGTGGGTTGCGGGGGCGGGTGTGGCGTCTGCGACCGAGGCGGGGCGCGCTTCCGGTTCCCTCGGGCCCGACCACGTGGTTCCCGCGCGATGACTGGCGGCGGAGCTGTTGTAGCCGCGGTTGGGCGGGCTGATGTTGGTGTCGCGGTCGGCCGAGGAGCTGCTGCGGGGTGGCTAGCGGCCGCAGGGGCAGCTTTCCGCTTCCCTGCTCCTAAGGCTGGCCATGAGGAGGCTGGTATCCCCGCGACGGGTGGCTGCGGCTTCGGGGCTGCCTTGGCCCTGGCCCGGTCGGCAGCCAGCGGAGGGCGGAGAATCGGCTCTGGAGGCAGCCGCATGGCGATCGCCTCCAGCTTGGCGTCCACTTTCGCCATATGCACCTCGAGTAGCGCCTTCACAGCCTCTGCCTCCAAACCGCCGGATGCCGGCTCAACCACCGGCCGCTGCTGCGATCGGACAGTGGCCATCAGTTCCGCGATCATTTTGCCCTGTGTTGTGAGGGCCGCCTCCAGCGCCGTGACCTTTTGGCGGAGTTCGGCCTTCTCTGCCTCGACCCTGTAGAGCTCCGCTGATGGCGGCTCCTGGGCAATTTCTAGCAGCTCCGACACGCTGTCTTTAATCTCCTTTACGTACGTGCCTTTAAGATTTTTGGCCGTACGTGCAACATGTCGGAGCCGCTCCGCCAGTTTTATCAAGGCCTCATTATGGGTGGCTGGGGGAGGGTCCCCTGGCACCGGTTTGGTCCCAGGATTCGTCTCCTTGGCCCTCCGAGGCTCAACCTCATCCGCCTCCAGCATTTCAGCCTCAGTGATACTTTCCGTATCTAAGGCAGCCTCAAGCTCGTTTTGCGCCTTGGCAACGGCGTCACTTGTCGTGCCCGCGCTCCCAGGAGCCGCAGAGCGTCGCTTCAGTTTTTTGGTGGCAGTGCGGGAGTCTGTCTCAACCGCACTACTACCATCACTTGCTCTGGGCCGCTTTTCCACTGGACGGGAGCCTCGGCGTTTTGCTCGACTTCTCTTAGGTTGCGAAGAGTCGCTGCACGCCCCGGACTCCGAGTCGAAGTCACGGGGTGGCGCGGTCCTCTCCGCAGGAGGTCCCATGGACGAGGATGGCCGACTAGTCGCCGGAGAGATGTCCGACTCTGGCAGCCTATCCACCACTACGGAACATGGTTTGGGTTTAGGTTTAACGAAAGAATTATCCATATTGGTCCCACGAGTATGGGGGAAAAGAAGGTCCGCCCAGGCAGTGCCCCCTGTACCTGGGTAAGCCTAGCGTAACCCGCCAGAGGGTCGGCCGGTACTCTGGCGGGGGTCGCACTAGAGACTGAACTGCCCATCAGCCATGCATCCCCTCGCGGTGCGCCGCCGCTTGGGATTCGGGGTACTTTTTATAGAGGCATCCTCCCTCGCGGTCCGGGCGGTTAAGCCAAGACCCTCGGTCCGGCAGGAGTGCGAGACATGACCACAAACCTCACAACCGGATTACGATTTGCGACGGCGACCGTGGGAGGGACACTCCCACAGCCCGCCCGGCGGCGGGGTAAGCGCACACCGGGCCCGCCGATGCCTCCGGGACAAAACCGGAGGGTGGCCCTGAGATGGGCCCCACCTAAAAACGACAGATGGAGGCGGCCGCCACAAAAGACAGCGACCGCCAAACCCCCTGCCCTCCCCGTCGGATATTCGCCGTCGGCCATAGTAGTTGCAGAACTGCAACTACGATGACCCACGTTGCCCAGGGTGCACCACGTGGAGGTTCCCGACATCGCACCCCATCACCCCCCCCTCACCCATACCCCTTTTTCCCTCCCTTAATGTAGCTTAACTTTTATAATGAACTTAATGCAAAAAGAACCATTGGAATCCTACTACATTTTGAAGAGTTCTATTCTCCAGGTCCGAACATAATCATCATATCTTCATGTCGTATTCCTGGGATCAGCCTGTCAATACGTTTTTTCCAATGAAAAAGAAATCACTATAATCGCTTAAAAGCTGCCGAAGATATTAGAATTTACGTGTATTTTAATTTTATCACCCACCCCCCCTCACCCCCACCCCCTTTTCCCTCTCTTACTGTATCTTAACTTTTCTAATGAACGTAATGCAAAAAGAACCATTGCAATTCTCCTTAATTTTAAGGAGTTCCCCTCTCCAGGTCCGAAGATATTCATCAGATCTTCACCATATTTTTATGGGACCAAACGACAAGCATCAGCTTTCAATCAAAGAAAGAATGATCGAAATCGGTTCACACAATACAGAGAAACGAGGTAACAAACATAAAAAAAAAAAAAAAAAAAAAAAGCAACATACAGTCGAATTGAGAACCTCCTCCTTTTTTTGAAGTCGGTTAAAAACGAGGTATTCGTATCTACATACAAATAAGTCTCTCTATCTCTAAGTTTGGAGAAAAATAAAGGAACCAAGTAAATATTTATAGATTCGTATTTATCCTCAGTAGGACTACAATGAAACGACTCTTCATAATATCTTCTAAAAGTAAAAATAAATTAGAATAAAAGGAATAAATTATGAAGAATAATATAAATAAACCAGCCCGCACTAGGCCAGCGTGGTGGACTATATGGCCTAACCACTCTCAATCGTACTGTCGATTTTAGAGAAAGCCCGTGCACTGCAGTGGGACGTATATGGGCTGATTCAGATTCAGATTTCAATATAAATAAAAATAAGAAATTGAAGTCACCTTGGAAAAATTAGGTCAGCCATAGCTAAGACTAACCATTATAGGTTTGATCGTAATTCGTTGTAAAGTTGCCTTCCTCATCCACATCGCTTATATATAATACTTATTTAGAAGTTGTAATTGGTAGCAATTCATTTTACCTTTTAATTTTATTTCTGTACTTTCAATAGCATTGTAAAGTTGTGTAAAAAACACTACTACTACATACATTATACATACATAAACTCACGCCTTTTTCCCAGAAGGGGTATGCAGAGGTGCCAGGACACCCACAGCTAAATAAAATAAATGAAACTGCACACTTTTTCTCATATGTACATAAAAAGATTCAAACACATATTAAACTAATCGTAAGCTGTAGTTGAAGTCTCAAAATTGGTAAAAAAAACGCAAAAGCCAAAATATCAAGAACTGAACTGAACTACAATTCCAATCAGCTTTAGACAGAGGAAGACAATTCCTATCTGTCGACTAATGTACCTTTTGTTTTGTTAATTGGTAGGTAATAAAATGTTCCGTTCACTCGGCATAATCTTATTTTGTTGGACAAAGTAACGTCCTAATCGACTTAGACAAATAACTAACTCACTCAATCAATTTATCGTTTTTCTTTTGCACATATAATCTCATCAACAATATTCATTTCAAGAAACATAATTGTATATGCAAATAAATATTTAATTGATTTTATGAAATGTGTTTTAAAATCAGCCATTCAACGAACTTCAACATAAGATGACGTGAAGTTCTGAATATTATGAGTCAAATATCTTGCACAAAAAAGCTAGATTTTCATATTAAAGATATCATACCAAAACCTTTTTCCTTTTATCCGTAGTTCATAAAGTGAATCGTTCTTTTGCTCGAGCTAATCGTTTCCAACTATCCGATTGCCAGCACTACGCGCGTCATTAAATTCATAGATATTATCTGGATTTTCTGTGCGATCGGAATATAAAATAGTTATTTAACCGGGACGATATTAGTGGGCTTGTTTTGGTTAGATATTACACAAGTAATATCGTGTAATAGTCTCTAACATCGTATTACGATGACAATTAATGTTAGTGCCTGAATTTATTGGTTGTACTTTTGCTGTTCCAACTTAGTTTAGGTACATTTTGTTAGGAAACTTCATGGGCCAGATATAAAAACTATAGTTACCACTGTGATTTGTAGTGAATTTAATAAGGAATAAAAAGGTTAATTTTTCATAATTCAATAAGATCGGCTGTATACGTTTTCATCAGTGAACTGCTTGCTCATTTGTTAAGCTGACGCTGAAAGTCAATATTTAGTCATTTTAATTTCCTAAAACCAAATATAAATGTCCCTGACATTTATAGTACAAAAGAACTGTAACCAATACATTCGAATCCATTTAAACGTGTGACAATGACAATGAACAAACTGTTTGAATTGCCTCGTAAAGGTCACAGGAGTAACCCTCGTCAGAGCATTACCCTCAGCACAAAGGCTTCAAGACAAGGTTAATCCGTTTCCATCAGTCCACAGTCCGTCCATTATCCAAAACTGATTAGCGTAATCAATTAGCGGCCACTCAATACCACGTGACCCTTTCGTAAACTCCTCGGGACCTTAAAACGTGATTAATGAATTTAAAGAGTTGATTCAGGTACAAAATTAGTTCCCATTCATTGATTCAACACGGTTTTTATAAAGAGTTTAACCCTAATTAATGCAGAAGACAATGACAATGTTGAAAATGGGAATGAAGTCGGTGCTTTTAGCGTTAAAGCATCTTAATTAGATGTTAAACATGTTTGCGTATAAACGAGACAAAGCACAGTAAAGTTACAAAGCGACATTAAATTATAAGCAAGTCAAATAATTTCAGACAGTAGGTTGAATTCTATAGCCCAGCCAAACAGTACGAAGGACAAACCGAAATATAACCCAAAGTTTATTTAAGGCAAGGAATTCTTGTTGTGAGATGCGAAAAAGGCCCAAATTACTGTAAAGACACCTTCCCTTTTGTAACATCTGCTCGGGCTATTCGAGACTCATTCCGTTTCGGATCCATTTATTCACAGTAAACAATTTCTTTTGATAAATCGTTTTTAATCCGAACAAAAAACGAGATTATACCAATTTTGCGAGTAAGCGAATAAGAAAAAGATTCTCATAATGGAATTAGTTCGTTTCAAGTTCTTGGGCGAAATGTACGTGCCTAGACGTGCGCTGAGGAGAAATTCCTCGGTAATAAACTTTGTATTCTTTAGTTTTATTTTTGTGGTTAAAGTCCAGTGCATCCCTTGGGAACTACCCTTAAATCTGGCATAGAATTACGTATTTGTCTGACAGTGAAATACTACTGGAGATACTGGTCTAATTACAAACTTTCAAGAGTTATTGTTGCAATTTTCATAACTAAAATTCAGAAATTCAGAGAAGCAAAGTTTCGTTTCAATTATTATTTCAAATGTTATCTGCCTTATTTGTGTTACAGTTTCAAGATTTATAATTATTTTCATTGTAGATAGCCACAACATTTTGCAAGTTTAATACTTAGTTTAAATACTCTTGGTTTTGCATATACTCTACGTATTGGAAAACAAGCGATTTTACTGATTGTAGGTCAAGTGTGAGAGGCGGCCTAGGTGGGTACCACCGCAAAATCTATTTCTTCCGCCAAACAGCAGTGTTACCGCACAGTTGTGTTCCAGTTTGAAGGATATTGTAGCCAGAATAACTACTGGATATATTGAGATTTAACATCTTACATCTTATGTGGCGTTGTTTTGTTTTCCTACTGTTCGTGAGCGGTAATAACGCTTACGGTAAAATCATTGATATCTAGGGTCGAACAAAATTTAAACCTATTTGCATTATTACTTGGTCTAAATTGATATCTAATAAATTAACTATATCCAGGCGTCCTATTATTATTTATTTTCTCCAATCCAGTTGATCTACTGTTCTTAATTATTCGGTTCATTGCGAAATCGGCAGGCGCCGTCGACCTCGTTAGAGTCCTAGAATATTCTATAGGTATTTAACGCTGCTGACAGGGATTTAGGTACAGTCTTTGCCTATTAGCGCATTGCATTCAACTGGATTTCGGTTAATTAATTTACTGAATGGAAGCAAATGGGTTTTGACGTCGGTCTTTTCGTTTTTACCTTCGCCTTGATGAATACTGATTTCAATTTCTATGTGTTAGTGCAATATATTGGTTATTTCGATTTAGGCTGAAACGTATCAAACCATTAACTTGATAAATAAATACTGCTAGTGCAAAAAGTGGTTCATATGATGGTGAGATGATATTCACCGCAGTTCATAAAATCCACAGCACTTGCAAATGGCGTATTGGATAAACTTGATAATACGGAGAATAGGATGTTTATTGAAGATATTTCTTTTGCTTTTCACAATATCAATAACCAATCACAATACTACAGCAAAAGAGCAACATCACATCGATGTTTATACTCGTAGTACAAAATTGTACTCATGGCTAACGGCACTTATACCTTGTAAATTCGAGTAATCTTTGCAGTGCTTATCAACATAACTTAAGGAAATTGAAGGAAAATACTTGCTAGTATATTAAGAACAACGGTGTACAGTTAACATCTCAACCTTGTCGATCATAAAAGAATGCCTTGGCCCAGCATTATAGTTTTAAAAAAAAAAAAAATATTTACCTATCTACTACCCGAATCAACCGATAACAACAACAGCGAAATCATAACCCCAATTAAAATTCGTCCCAACTGACCAACAATAAAGAACAGACGGATTATCTAGCAAGTGCGCTTAATATGAAAACACTGTTGTTGGACTGAGTAATCCTGGGTCGTCGGTTCGATGTCCGGGCGGGATTATGGGATCAGCGACGCAGACAGTTATCGATGCTCGTCGGCTTAATCAAGCCTATGAATTTATGCAGCGTTTCATGGGACTACCCTTTTATGTTAATGTGAAGATGTTTTCTCTCGAAGTTTCTTTGTTTTACAACGTTCGGGACTTTATACAGTTAACACTTATTTGTGTGGATTGGGTCTTTTAATTCTTTAGTCTTTAAGTTGTAATTCTTCTGACGGATAAACTGATCAGAATTCATGTTTAAAAGCCTGAGGAAAATCATGTTATTCATAATTTGACCTATTTGATGGTTTATTATACAATAACGTACCGTAGTAAATTAAAAGTAAACGTTGAAACGAAAGATCTCGGGTGAGCTCGAAACTTATACTTTAAATATTATTTATATGTGGGATCAAAAAACATTTGAAAAGTCCCAAGAAAAAAAAAGCGAATTGAGCACCGCAAATATCACTCACTGAAAGAGTTAAACTGTCATTCCGTCGCTTTACTTCAGTTTCTGAAAGAAATATAGTACAATGATTTTCAAAAAACAACTCTATAAAATTTGTTTAGACTTACAATATTTCAAGTTTGTTAACTCTCTTTCTCTCTCCTTAGCCACAGTAAGTCCACCGGTGATCATAATCCTTACTTAAAAATCTTTATCCCGACCTGTTTAAAGCGGCCTGCATTCTCGCCAGTTCATCCAATTTAATAAATTCCGCCTCGTCAACTGCACCATTTTAACGTATTTATAGTAAAATGATTTGGCGAGCAGATCCACCGGCGTTCCCTTTGAGTCGCGTTATTAAAATTGTTGAGCGTCCGGCCGGACGAAACGTTATTTCGCGATCGCTCCCGTGTACTCAACATAATATATAATTATTTTCGGGAATTAAATTTGTAACAAAGACCGCTTTTGTGGCAAACGCGTATATTGAGTTTAGAGTGTATTGTTAACGCGCCTTTGTGAGTACGGCAAAGTTTGTTGGTTTTCCTAATAGAAACTAGATAACAGAGATATTAGGTTTAATGTTAGGAGGAAAATAGGCCACAACTTCAAACGATAATTAGCTTGTTACCTGGAACAATTCTTCCGGAAACAGATGCGATTTTTATTTTAATATTTTTTTCGAACTTACTGTAGGTATATAGTGCACAGTCATGTTAATCTTAATGGTCCCAATAGTTTTCATGTGTCTTATATCCTTAAGAATCGAATTTGCTAAATTTTTTATGTTGTAGGGGCCAAACGAGCATGCGGTTCATCTGATGGTAAGTGATCACCGCCGCCCATGAACATCTGCAACACCATAGGGCATAGAGATGCGTGGTCGGCCTTTAAGGTGGAAATACGCTCGTTTTTGAAGGTCGCTCGGTCATATTTGTCGTATTTATTGCTTACCTTGTTAATAAAGTTCACATCACTCTTATGAATACAATAGAAAACAATTTAATAATATATAATTATTATCTTTGTAATTGAAATATATCAATTACGGTTTACGAGCTCATCTATAGCAATTAATTGATTATCCCATTAAACGAGGGGTTCCCTCGGGAACACGCCACAACATGCAAACCTGCGTGCCGGCACACACTAATAAATCTTTCATGCATGTTCAATATTCGATTTGCTTCACTAAAACCCTCTGTAGTCCATATACTATTCTATTCCGAATACATCTTTGGGTTAGTAGTTGATTTATAGTGGATTAAAGTGTAATAATACCTATATATGTTGCAATTCATTGAGATTGTAAATATGAATTGAAGTATGAGCGATGCCTGTCGCAGTACCAATACTAAAATCATAATTTCATATTAACAAGCTCGCTCACACATAGGGCCCTGGGCTAAGATGAGTTGAAACATGTAGGTATCATCATCATCATCATCATCTCAGCCGCAGAAAGTCCACTGCTGAACATAGGCCTCCCCCAAGGATCTCCACATTGACCTGTAGGTATACCAATATACATATCGACGGCAGAAATCAATCTTGTGGTAACTCGAAAAATGCAATTTTACACCAGAAAAGAAAATAATTAAAAATGAATAACCTCTAAACTACAAGACTTAGGAATACCATTTTTTTAATAATAACATTTTAAAATGAAGCCTTACATTTTCACAAGGAAATTCAATGCGGTATTTTTTTTCTGAATTAAATAATGTAGGATACGCATATACGCATTTTTGGAGATACGACAAAATCGCTTTCCAGCGTCGATATGTATATTATGATGCGACATTTTGATAAGTTTGTAGATATATAGATAGAACACTTTATTATAGAGCATTGAATACAAAAATATAATTCATAGTTAACGATTGCAATACATTAGAGAGTGCAATAAATAGCGGTCTTATTGATCTCTTCCAGGCAACTATGATATAATAATGGATCAACCGTTAAAGACCACATGTATTGAGGGGGTGTTTGTTAACTGGTAAAAAATAATTAATATGTATGTTTGTTTCCTTTTTTTGCCTAAAATACTGAATACATTTTTATAGAACATTACAGTATTACAGTTTATACATTAAAATTAGTTAAATACGATTTATCAATCAATAAACTGGGCGAAGACGTGTGTCATAGATTATCGTATTAAGTAGCACTAATTACTCCTAAAAATAGGGAAAAAATTGTCAACACATCCAACACACGAATTGCTCACTAACAGCCGCTGCCAATAAACAATCCCAATCCAAAATTTGCCGTTTGAGATTGACAGCTCAATCTTTTTTCTGAAACTATATTGCCAATAATCAATCTCAGTAGTGAAAAAACTATGGCAATATGGTAAATGACAAATCGAAAAGTAGAACACAATCCAGATTGACTTCAATCTATTTTTTTCGATTGATTATTGGCTTCGCCGGTAAGACAACATTGCCATAATTTCTCCCAAAAATCTGAGAGCCGTCAGACTAACAATTTCCATTTTTGCAATTTATTTCCAAAACTCCGTTAGTTCGGCTGTCACATTTGGCGACCTAAATCACATCGAGAAACATCGGATTTTAATGGACGTTCCTATCGCCCTCTTAGATTTATGACGGACTTGGAATTTTGGATTTAGTAGGCAAATATGAAAGCTGAAAAATATTTTTAGTTGGTTATTTTATTTATTACAAAAAAGTATTTATTGGTAGCATTAAAGATTTAAAGCATAGTTATAAATTGATTCATATGTACATTTTTTATTTTTTGTTAAAGGTTTTACGTCGTGCGAAATGGTAAGTTATTAAAATTACTTAAAAATTTTCCTAACTTATCGTTTGCACCCATCCAGACCCAGTGTCATGTTTAGATTAAATAAATTATGTCATTTAGTAACTTATCCAGAGGACGGAATCTTAACAACATAGTCAGGTACAATCATGGAATCAATGACGTGCTTTATACACATCTTAGATTACAATACAACACATAAAATTAAAATAATAAATTATGTGTCGTTTAAATTCACAAAACAATTTTTCAAATATAATAAATGTAAAATTAATTTCACAAAAATATCCAGTGAATAAACCGTAGAGGTACATAAATAATAATTTAATGTTAATTTTTGGTATTGGAGCCGTTGACGTGCAACCCATGTATGTGGTTTCAATTAACGTCATCGCCACACAAGTAGAATTATATATTCCCTTGCAAACAATAAAGTTAATAAAAAAGTTGCTGAAGCTAATTGCCAACAATTTTCGTGTTGCACAAATTCGCTGTTCGCTTTACATCGCTGCACAAAAAATAATTACCTGCAATTATAAATGAAAAGGAAAATGACGATGTATTTTTTTCCTTTTGTTACGGAGGCGTATTTATGCTGTTTTGGCTTACACGGTTTTTGTTTGTAATTGCAAAGTTCAAAATTCCATTTTAGTGTATTTTTAACAGTTTTCATTACCAAAGTAACTACTGGATATAATTATTGAGACTTAACATCTTATGGTTGAGGATGGCCAACGCAGTGGAATATCAAGCATTGTTTTGTAATTTAAGGTGTTGTTTGGTTTTGCTAGTGTTTATGAGCGGCCGTGTCGCTTACCATCAGGGGAACGGCATGCCCGTTTCGCCATTCATTACTATAAAAAAACGAAGCTATTTAGCGAAGAATATAACATCTTTACAAAGCCATCTCACTTTACAACTACGAAGCTTGTTAACAAAATGTAAACACCTGATAAACCGAAGTAAAAAGCGATGTGTTGATACGGCATATATATCGGATACGATGCGGATACGCGGCGGATATTGCGCGGATATTGCGCTGGGGCGCACGCCGCCTCTCAGATAGCCCATTAGCGTTATGTGACGGCATTTTAATTAGACCGAAATGGAACACGCTGTAGCAGATGGGCGTGCGTGGACCTCATTTGCAACATCCTGTATTCTTTATGACGTTTTTGAGTAAGGTTCAACATTTTTCGGTGGTCGCTGATTTTTTACTAAGTATATTCGTAAATATTCAGTGGTTGAAGTCATTTTTGTTAATTTATATTAAGTCTTTGTTTTTAAATTGGTGCAAGGAGCTGTTCTGCAAAGTTACCCAACAGTAGTTAGGTTACTTTGGGCCATTAAAATATTTGGAAATAATTAATATGTATTATTATAAGTATCGTAGTTTCTGATTCCCATGACACAGGCAGGACTCGATGTATATTGGGGTCAGGATATAAATGATTGATGGGTGTATTTATTTATTTATTATTATAAATTTTAAATGGAAGTCGATAATGGTCGA
This sequence comes from Hyles euphorbiae, assembly GCA_023078785.2. Lineage (NCBI taxonomy): Eukaryota > Metazoa > Arthropoda > Insecta > Lepidoptera > Sphingidae > Hyles > Hyles euphorbiae. The sequence goes on from CM041041.1 coordinate 670,190, forward strand.
ACACACATACCTATTGAAAAAGGCACAACAACAAACGGAACAAATAAAGCTATCACCGTAGATCACAGTATCTGCACTGCGCTATGAACGCCAAAAACTGCATCAATGGCTGGCCAGGTATATTCGAATGGGTATACGATACACGTTTATTTAGATTTTATTGCTTTTTGGATTGAGGGAACGACACATAAAAAGAAAACTAGAAAAAAATCCTTTTACAATAAATACACATAAGGGAAAACAGTTTTCTGAGTGTGGGATTCCGGCAAAATTAAAATATCCTTTATTTAAGTAGTCTTTCACAAGATCTCTTGAATCGTTGATCAAGCATAGTGCTACATACATCTAAAAGACAAATAGCTTAACAAGAGCTGCACAAAGTAGGTCTTTTCAGAATAGTAGGATTCAAGTTTTTCAGCATGTTATTTTAATATGCTAGAGTAATGCCTATGTTCAGCAGTAGTTGCGTGTGACAGTAATAGCTATGATGACTTAGTACCCAGACTAGGAACAAGTTGCTTTTCCTATGAAAATAATAATAATTGACTCTACGGGAGACTTAAGTTTCGACCTATCATTTTCAGTCTGTTTCTCGAATATTGTAACAGAGAGGCTGCCAAATTGATCACTGCAACACTCACAGAATCGAAGCGATCGTAGGTTCATGGCTATGCTTTGAAATTTCTATGGCCTTCGGCGATACCATTCAAATCAGACGCAATTCACAAACCTGTTACTGCAGGTCAGTGTTATGACAAACTGAATTCCAATTCGGCAATATTCGATGTTGTATTATTGTCGATTTTTTTAACTTTACTAAATTATCAGTTTCTTCCGGAGTTTTTATAGACTTGTAATTAGAGATAAAAAAGCAATAAATTAAGTAAACAGATAGAGCCCAGCGAGAACCTCTCACATAACAAAAACAAACTAATTTAATTAAGCAAAGTAAAAAAGGACATTAATTTTATTTTTTCTTCCCACGTACACGTCACGTAAATACCCGTAAATTAAGCAACTGTAGCGCTTAACAGCGCTATCTTGTCAGCAATAAATTATTTTTATCTACCAACAACTAGAAACCGTTGCTGTACGAAATTGTACCGAATTAAAGCTTAGAAGAAATTGCAAGTAAATCACTCAGCAGTCACGTTTAGTACAAATCGTGCTTGCTAAATACCTCGCCGTCTTGAGAGTTAAAATTTGCAGCGATTTTATGCTTTCTTTATATTTTCGAACGGCTATATGGTGGAATGCCTGAGTGCCTACAAGTTTAGGTTTGACAGGCGATCAGGGATAGGTCTAATGTATTTGTAAGTAATCAATATTTGTGTTAGGTTTCAATGAAGAAAGAAATAGATATTGCGGTAGTACCTACCCAGGTGGCCTCTAACATATGAGAAACCTACCACCAGTAAATATATACAGCTAGCAGACCTTATATACAAAATAAAAACGTCCGCTTTTATCCGTATCTAACAGAAATAGGAATCAAAATTCAAACATCATACCTCCAACGACTTCATTATACAACACCAAATCAATACCGTTCCCTCTTCAACATTTTCCTTTCAAAATAAACAAGCTATTTATCAAAGGCAAAAATCATTCCACGCCGGGTGAAGCTTAAAAAAACGTGGAGCAAAAACAGCGTCGCCCAAACAGCCACAACCTGAGTGGCGATTTGCATTTAAATTACACGGCCGGTGCCTTCTAACTGGCATTTCACTTCCTAAACTTTGTTGCTGCCCGTTAATTTACCGCTTTAGTCGACTGGAGTCAGTACTTTCTTGTGGTTTTTCAAGCTCCTTACATTTTGATCGAGTGTACTTTGCATATAACTTTATGTCTTCTTTCTTTGGACGCCGAACGTTTTCATGAAATATGGTCTTTTGTTTTTAAACGAGGTCGTTATGTTTAGAACATCTGGTTTGTTTTATGTATTTTGTAACTGATTAAAATACGAAGGTCTAATGAAGAGAAACTTATTTTTTCTTCGTCCTTTAGAGACACGTAAAACTAAAAGTAAGTATACTTACTCACTTTAACTTCAGGTCGTGCAGGCAAGATTTTTTGATAAACTAAATTATGTATGGCTAAGCCATTTTCGATTTTATTATAATTTAATTTAGTAAGCATATCCATAATATGAGATGAACTTGAAAAGTACCAAAGTTATTCCTTCTATGAGAACTCTTGCTCTATGACAACACCCTCATAACAATCTCCAACTACATGAAATTCTAGAAACATCCACAGCTAACAATGCCAAGAAATAGTTAGTATCGTTCGAAACGACTGTTAGCATCTTGTATTACAATAAAATGGTAGATATGAAAGAACTATTTCAAAGTATGTCAACATAAGTATGAAACGCATAAAGTTTGCTGCGCTGAGCGGCCGGAGCTGCCAAGTTCCGGCAAAGAAAACATTTTAGATTGCTGCATAGCTGATTTATGGTCTAATTTGGCCGAACTCAAATAATTATATTGTTGAACTTTATAGGAAAACACGAGTTTAGCTTTTATAACTAAAATTATAATACTTTTCGATATGCGGCAAAGAAACTGCTGCTTCTGTTGGCAGATGTCTTATTGTCATATACTTAGGAACAATTTGTCGCAAACCTTTACTGATGTTCCACTTTATTTTGCTAATTTACTTGATTTATCTGCAAATATATATTGGTTTTTATTGTACTACAACATTTTGATTACATTATCGAATTAAATTAGCTTAGCGGAGCAACAAAATATCAGCTGTGAAAGCCTATGAGCAACAGATTCCTTGTCTAGTAGCTTGCATTTACTGCTGTAGTCTTATCATTGGTTAAGCGACCTCAAACATCATTAAAGGAATATTGAAGATCTTCGAAACTCAAGCCAGTACGATCTGATTGAAAGGCAATTTGCCAATTAGGAACAAGATGTATGAAGTCATCTGGAAAGAATCAATGCTTTTGAAGTGTTAGTGAATGGTACCAATATAGCACACGCATTCTTCTTTGTGAAATTACTGGCGATTCTAGTAATTCCGAATAATAATATTGACGAACAAATATAATCATTAAGTTTTGTTTTAAGAAATGATGTGTATAATTTTTCAAATATATTTAAATTTAGTGCAATTACCGTTCGCTTGAACATCTTTAAGCCTTTGGTCTTCTGAGTTTTCTAATCTAACCTAAGTATCAGGTAAGCATGCTGCTTGAAGGTTAAATAATATCAACCTGTTTTATATGCTACGGTAAGTACGCGGGCGAGGAGCAATAACAAACACCGTAATTAGATGCACACTGATTTATTGCATGGCAACATGGCGGCGCGCGGGCGCAGCACGCACACAAGCTTATTTCAGTAGCAATAAGCATTACGCAATTACGCATACATAACACAACCTTAACAAAGATGTAAAGAATCCCCTTTGAAATACTATTTCATAGAGGTTTGTAATTGAATATATTATTATAGATACAATCACATAATACTGTTTAGAATATATTCCTAATACTACACAGACCACAGTATTAGAATCAAATAACCACTCAGTACGATCGCTGGCTGAAATCTATATCTATCGAAGCGTTTCTCACTAATTCTAAAACGCTCGAACATTCCGTTTCCACTAATCGACGGCAATATTGCCTCGACGTCAAACCCTATCGGACACTAAAGCTAAATTATGAAGCAGTGCCTGCTATAGCACATTGACTGAATCCATGTGGGCTAATCACTTTTGCACCAATGTCACGAGATTATGGAATCGCAATTGTTGTTTTGTTTTTATTTCAAAATGGATGTAAACGATATATCAGAGCGTCCCACTGCAGAACACCTGCCTCCTCCACAATTCAAAGTACTATTGAGAGTAATTGGGCCATATAACCCATCACGCTGGCCAAGTGCGCCTTGGCGGATTCTACAGACCATAGAAATTCGCTATGGTATATAGATGTCATCACGATGTTTTCCTTCAGCGTCACAGTGCGTGGCGATTGACTATCTATACACACATGATTCTGAAAATTCAGAGGTGTACCCTGAGATTCGAATCTACGACCACCGTGAAAAAACTGACAAAGTGGTAGTTTTTTATATTGATTAAATAAGTTTATTTCAAGCTTTGAATTAGGAGCCATGCTGTTCGTCTGATGGTACGTGATATGACTACTCAGAAACAGTAATAAAACCAAACAACACCATGACTTACTATATTCAAATAATACATTACATTTATTCGGGATTAACGTAGTTAAGCGCCATTTCTATTTAAGTTGCGTTCCAGTATTTGGGCGTTAGCGTTGCATGCGCTCACCATCCAGAGAAAATTACGCTCAAGCCTCAAGGTACAAAATTATTTTATTATAACTAGGGAAAACATTATTCAATCATAAAGCAAATTATATGTCATAAGATTTAGGTGGTTCATCTTTTTTGCTCGTTACCTACATTGGCAGGATTACATAAGGCCACCGTTCGAGGAAATTTGATTAACCCTTAATTTCATAACGTATACTATATTATACGTATACTTTAAAAAATTACTGAGGCACTCCGTTTGAAAAAATAATAATTTTATTTCTACTATACGATTCGGCAACATTTTATCTGTCAAATAAAACTATTTTTCTAGTTTATATGTTGGAATGACATTAACATTTGACACGTATAAGTTTTTGAAAATTAATTCCCAGCGCCTGTTCTCGGTAATTACCATATTTTTGTTGTTTTTTATGTAAAAACATATTGATTTTACTTTTACATATGTTGCAAAATTATTGATAAATGGAATCACTAACTAATAACTAACTTTCTTGCAATATTTTCAGTGATAATTGACGCTAAAGGTCAATGTATAGCAGGCTATACATTTCGCTATATTTTACAAAGTGAACTTATTAACGTTAGTATAGTAGGCTATACATTTCACTATACTCAAGTAACAAATATCCCTAATATTTGTATATTATACTATACATTTCTAACTAAAAGCATCTAGCATGATCTCTTAATACTTGTCCTTTTTTTATTTTTCATTATTTTTAATAACTTAGACTGCAGATTTTGTATGTCCTATGTCTTTTTTTATTTAACAGCGGAAATCCATAACCAGATCGCTCCGCATCCTTGCTTTGATCCCGCCTGAAGATGGTAGATCCGACGTTGGTGGTGATTTTTCAGGAGAAGAAAAGGACGAAACTCATATTTTGAAAATAACGTGATATTACGTCTTCTGATACTCCTTCGATTGTCATTTTTTTTTTGCATTGGCCCAACAAACGAGGAAACAGGTCAGTTGATGGTGAGTGATCACTGCCGTGCATGAACGTCCACAACCATTGGATCATAGATGTGTTGCCGGCCCAACAAATCGAAACGGGAAAGCGGGGTGGGAACAGGAAAGGGATGCCCAATACGGCAAACCGGCAATCTCACTCACCGACTGAAATGCGACGGCAAAGATGACATCTTTATGTCGATCTTCTGTGAGACAGCGGCACCACCCCGGACAGCCTGCTCATTCATGCTGAGTCATGACTGACAGCGGTTATTACATTGAACTATATTGACTCGTCTCTTGAAATATTAAATTCGTTTTCTGAAGACAATACTGCAATATTTTGACGTAAACAAACCTATCGTGGTCTGGAGTCAAATTCAGAGGAAGAATATCTATCACCGCATATACCCCAAGAATGTATAACCCCATATAATACTTCCCTACTACCCCATAATACTACCAGATATATTTCATTCATTGTGAGTATCTGATAGTATTGTGTAGTTACTTCACCTCCGATTATTTCACAAAATGTTGAATCAGCCCCTACAAATTAGGCGACCTATTAACCAATTACATCAATGCCTTCGTTTTCTTCCAGGAGAGGAGATTTACCGTCTATTCCACCAGTATTTCTTCTCTTCCTTCTGATCTTTTTTCTACACCGTCCAACTTAATTGTAAAGTCATCCCGTCAGCCAATAAAAACCCCCACTAAAAGATTTAAACGAATGTTTGCCACATAACTAAAGTCTCTCCCGTCCATATTTAGGAAAAATATAGGATACCTTCAATGTGCTATTGTTTTCGAAGATAACGTTTAAGCAGAAATGTATCTAAATAAACCTTCTTTGAACTACGTTCTTGATTACTTCTCAGATTATATAATTAATGACATTGTTCATAATTCTAATCAATATTCAGGACAAGAGACTGGTCGTTCTATTAATGTTAATAACGCAAAAATACGTGCCGTCATATTTAGATATCGTCATATTCTTCTACAAATAGATGTCGGTTCATTGCCGGAATAATAAATCTAAGAAGATATCAACAAGTTCATAGATTTCTACATTTTGCATAGATAATTCGCTCGTAGACACATAATCCATGTTTGAAAATCAGACCTTTTACATTATTTTCCAATTAATATCAGTGAGGGCTTGGTATACCGAATAAGTGATATTTTTTTTACAATTATCATAATAAATAATGATTTTTTGCTGTGTTAATATTTTCTACATAATGGTTTTAAGTTGCAAATGTATAGTATATTATACAAACAATCCGGTATGTACAATTCTAAGCATAAGATTATGTATAGTATATTATACTATGGGTATAAAAAAAAATAACGGATGAATAATTTTTTTCCTATTTTTTTCTGTCTCTAATGGAATATAATATAACGATTATTTAAGAAAAACAAATAATTTAAAGAAAAATATATCTTGCCAAATTAAGGGTCGTCGTGATATCGTATTTGTATCAGCCCATACAGAGTCGACGCACGTTATTAAGTGGAATACAATAGATACCTAGTTACTTTCGTAAATCGTACATTAAGGTAAACTAGACTGTTTCGTTTCTTTATAGCACGTCCAAATAATATTGCTTTTTCAATCGCACTCTTTCGCTCACATTCATCATCATGATCATTTTACAGTGTTAGTTTAAGGCCACTGCTTAGTATAGTTACTTTTTATTGCCTTTAATGACGGGACGAGCATGGCATTTGCGATACGAGCGCTCATAGACAGCAGCAATACCAAACAACACTATGAAATACAAAGCTACGATCGGCATTCCACTGCGTTCCCCAATTTGAGACGTCGGATGTTAAGTCTCAATATGTCCTGTAGTTACTATGGCTACAATGTTCTTTAAACCAGAACACAATAGTGCTTAACATTGTTGTTTGACAAGATAAATAGACATTGCGGTGATACCCAAGAGGCCTCTCATATATGAGATAATTTCCGATGTGAAGTGTAAAGTGTTGTCCCCGAAAGATTACCACAAATAACTGTTGTAAGCATTTTATAAGGTCATCTTTCTTAAATAGACTTCTATCACTGCATTTACTGGTGGCCTTCACTAAAAACCATTTCAGCCAATCACCCTATTACTTCAGGTCAATTTATTATCCATTTACCACCACGAAACGACGAAACAGCCTCATTACTTTCAACAAAATCTTCATCTATCATCGTTCCGAGTCCAAAATCCCCGAAACTATCCTCAATTACGGTGATAAGGAACATTACACTAATTAGCTTTTAAGCCTGCACTAAATGTTGCAGCGCTGAATTTATTACATTGTAAAGTTGTTAGTGCAGAGGATGTCTCGGGCGATATTAGATGGCTTCTTTTACTACCGCTGTGAATAACGTACGAGATTGGCTTCAGTAAAGTGGGTTTAATTTGTCACTTGAAGGCTAAGGAAGACTATGCTGGATTAAGGACTCGAGTTTATGTATCTGTTGGATTAAAGGATTTAAGAATGGTAGTTTTATATTGAATGTAATTGAGATGATGCTCCAAGTTTATGGTGAATGTTTTAAGTAAAAAATTGAAAGGTTTTTTTTTTATACTGTCATAATGACCACACTACACCTGATGGTAAGCGCTAATACCGTATCGCATCAGACGGTAGTCCCATGCCACTTGATACAATTATGCTGTATGCATAATATCTGCCACTCGCCCGATCTTATGTATTCTTGAAGTAAATTAGCATATTTTTATGAATTACACGTATTTTGAATAATTCTGGGATAATATAAACAATACAATAACTTAGAGCCTAGTTGCTATCAAATAAAATGTTCTATTATCTTAGCTGTTTACTGGAAATTAATTTTAACCAACTTTGCAACAGACAAGGTTTGAACAGCTGTATTGTAGGCAAAGTAAATGCTTTGCTTTTAGTAAAAACTCAATAAAATAAATACTATTACTGCTAAGTATGAAGGTGCCAAATACCGGAGATTTGAAATTGGTTGAGCGTGGAATGTGGAGCGTTAGTTAAATATATGTAAAATAACTCGGCGTCACAACCTGCCATGCACAAGAACGGCCCGACAGCACGGGATCAAGCAGCCACCAATTGTATCACACCGGGTTGTAATATTCTGTATCTGTATCAGCCCATATACGAACCTCTAAAGGCACGGGCCTCCTCTACAAAGAAAAAAGGAATATGGGATTTTTCTATTCATTACCTGACCGAAGTCAGTAATTTTTGTCGGATATGGTGATAGACTCATTTTCTATCACATCGTGAGACGGAACATACAAGCTTGTATTCTGATTGCTACTGCCAACTGCCTTATCTACTTCTGCCTACCCCGTCTGGGAAAAAGGCGTCAGTTTATATATGTATCTTTTGTTAAGTATCTTTCAAGTGTGATAGGCATTGTAATTGAAAGTCTCCTGAAAGTATAAAAAAATGCTATTAAAGTAAGGGATAATTAGCAATCATAACCCGTTATATCAAAGATATATTGTGTTTATTATTCATTCCAGTTAATTATTTAATCCTTAGACTGCCTTTTCATTCTCCTATTATTATATCCATCCTAAGTTTGCCTGATGAGACTGCTTAGTGCGATAAGGTCGCCTTTTGTACTTTTTTTTTATTATGTTATTTCTTTTATGTAACTAGTTCTCTGTATGGAGCAAAAAAGGATAAATAAATAAAAAATAAATAAATAAATGTAAATTGCTTAAGTAATAACTCAGACTTTTTTCGAACTTCCTTCGCATATAATTTTACGAATGACTGTCTTAGTATTTTTGGATCGTGTTACAGTCCTGTGTAAGTGGAGGCCTACAGCGCTGAGCTCTCGGTGAGACGTCGATAACGAGAAGCTTCAGCCAGAGCCGTGCATTTGACTCGGTCGCTGCGGTTCACCCGCACCGCACAGCTCCTGACACCTTAACCAAAACCAGGGTACATACCTTAGTATACCTATAGTACACTAATACTTCTCATGGCACAAGACATGGTAGAGGTATTACCTTGACTTGGGGATTTAGTAATTACTTTTTTAGTATTATTTAGTAATTTAGTACATAGGATAATGAAATTGAATATGAAAATAATTTACTGAATCCATTGAAATGTTCATAATTTAGATTCATAATTTAGATAGAGAAGTAATTTTTTATCTACCACCCGGATTGGAAAGCAGTTTTCACTAGAAAAGAACGGGCAAGAAACTCTAGTGTTGCTCTTTTCAAAACCAATTTACGATATAGTGATTATTACAAAAGTTACAAGTGGTTTAAATCAGAGCAGTTCATTAATAATTTGTTATAATTTAAGTGAATGAAATAGCCAAAGGTCCAATGCCCTTTTTCACCTCCCGTCATTTTTCTTCCCATTCCCCTCTGATTTTAAAAGGCTGCCCTCCAAGTGTTGTAGATATTCATAGGTGATTGTGATCGGCAGTAATCGTCACTCGTTTTCTCGACCTACGAAATAAAAATAAATATTATGTACAATGGTCCTTATTATGGTTACTATTACATCCACATTACATCCACCCAACAGAGTCTTTTATGAGACTAACTGATTTTATTTTCATTTGCTTTTGTTTTATTTATACACAATAGGAAGCGTTTAGTTGTCGCGCTGTCACGTCGCGCACAGAATTTTAATTATAAAGGACTGCGCACGCGGTTGAGGGATATTTAGCATATGTATCACACAACGTCGTATGACACCTTTTTATTTTATTTTTTATATACTGTTGCGGAAAAAAATCTTGCATTTTATGATATTAATAAGTGGGTTTTAGATTAAGAGAACACGAGCAAGCATAACTTACCTTTCGGAAAATTAACGAGTAAAATCTCATGCTCCAAATGTGCTCTCCTGTTTTAAATTTTAAAGAGAAATAAACCACTATGTGAGGCCATAACCACTGAGAAATAATCTTGTGGGGTAACACGAAAACTCAGTGAAATAAAATGGAATTTGTTTAGCACAAATATGTAGTAAAAAGAAAATTTAAAGTAAAACCACATGTACAAACTCGCATCAAAAACACGATCTACCCACTCCGCAAAAGAAAAATTATCTACACATCACTTTAAGAAGTTTCAGTTCACATAAACTTCACGAGGCGGAGTTACAAAGTCCTTGAATTATTTACATCCAGTAAATTCAATATTGGACGTGTCGTGGCGTGGTGTGTGCGCAGTGTGCCCGTCCGTTATTGTCCGCTCCATAATAGCCCGACAAGAATCACGTACTGAAAGAGCCCTCTCAAGATAACAGGCCGATTGAATAGCCCATTGTAATAAGGTAGCGATGAAGTGCGAAAGAAGTGCAAAAGTTTTATTGATAGAAAAACTTTAATGGCGGTAGGAATTGCTTCTACCGTTTGATTTGGGATTTGTAGATTTTCTGGATCCCGACTTTTTGTGAGGGTAGTAAAAATACTCCGTATATACGATTTATGGGCGGAGATTTCAAACCTACTTGGGCTTTTGGAGTGGAATGTTGTTTTTGGATTGCTTGTTTATACAATCGTGTCCGGCCATGTGGAAACAGGGCTTAATAGTAATGATGTTAATGAGTGTTTTTTGTACCTGCGTGATATATGGTGTAGTTTTTCTTAGGCAATACATAGCCCTCATAATATATTAATGTACATATTGTTTTTCAGCAAAGATTTTCTTTAATTAAGGAAGGAAAAATTCATAAGCATATTGTTAGTTAACAAATTTTGTTTTTACGCTATGCGAGATTAAGGAAACGAATTTTTGTCTATATTTTTTATATCTTATGTTCATTTCGTCTATTATTATTGTTATATAAGACAAGTTAACGACGTTTAACTTTTATCTAAATATCAGAAATAGTTTTCCAACGTATTAAATTATCATAAAGCGTATTACTTTATGTCAGTCATGCTGTCTCTCATTGTACATGTACAACAAGACAATTGCCATAACCTTTGATTCTACAACCTAGTTCACAAAATATATTAAGTATAAAAAACATTTTTCACAGCAAAAATCCACTACAACTTCTCGTACAAAAGTAAATTTTCCGCTGACTATTGTGGAGGTTTCCTTGCTCCCATAAAACCATTCAGCGTGACATTTGTTACTGAAGATTTATTTATAAAACACAAAGTCCCGTTGTAGTCCCGTAGTGGGGGAACCGTCCAAGTATTTCATACTTCATGATTTATAAAGTGAGAAAAATTCTACACTTTACATTTCACAATTTCCGCTATGAAATATTAGTTCGCGTGTATCTTGTGTTATTTCGTCTCCTCTTTGAGTGAAATTTTATTAATGTTATGTGGCCATTTCTTGTTGTAACTTGATATACGTATATTTGATTAAATATTAATATTTTTTTAATTTATCTATTCCTTCCTTGCTTTCTCTACACATCTGTGCATCCCGTTCGATTCACAAGAGTATATTCAGATACATATTCGTTCGACAACCGTGAGATAACCATCTCATTTCGGCGATCACTTTATCCAGACTTTACTTTCCTTGCCATCAGGTTAGTTGTAGTCATTTAGTTATGTTTTTTTTTTATAGTATGAATGGCGAGAGGAACGTGCCACTTGCCTGATGGTAAGCGATACAAATGCTCAGGAAGAATAGAAACTCCAAAATACCATGAATTATAAAGCAATGCTTATTATTCCACCGCATTCGACATCCTGAGGCTCAAGATTGGCATAAGATTTAATAGCCTCCGTGGCGCAGTTGGGTTCGGTCCCCGCACATAGACAAATATGTGTGTGATCCACTGGTATTTGTTTCGGGTCTGAGTGTTTGTGAAACCGAAAAGTCTCTCATAGTTCCTGATAGCCACGACACAAGATTCGATCTCAGTGTCGGGTCAGGACTATGTATTTGACTGTTGGTGTATATATTTATATTCTATAGAAACCACTACTCTCAATTATACTCAATTGTACAGAAGAGCCGTGCCCTATAGTGGAGCCCATATGGGTTGATACAGGACATTATTTCTATTTTTTATGTACCTACATGTAAATGATCATGCTAAAGATGTAGAAGGTTATAACGCGGCTTGAAAAACACATTGTATTCTTGTATACCTACTACAATCTTCTCATTTACCTTTATTAGGATTCATAGTCAAACTTTTACACTCTAAAGGAGCAAAAGGATCTCAAGGAACATTCACAGCACACTTTCAAACTCATAAACAGAAAACCTGTTAAGATCTGTACACGTGTTATTCACTGTTAGAACTTAGAATGTAAAGAACGTGAATGGCATTTAGAAGTGATGGCGGAGTGTTTTCATTAAACTCAGTGCGTTTAAACGCTTTCATGTGTAGAGATTTGCTTCTCAGTTAAAGTGCGTGCCGGGCTAGTTTCACCTTTGAATATAAATACTTGAATAAGGTCTTAGAATTGTTTGTGTGGTTTTAAGATTTATTAGAACCAGTGTGTAGTTAATTATTGCTTTGTTTATGGAAGGAAAATATCGTATAAATACTTTCGTACCTGAGAATATTAAATACAAATTTCCAAGATTTGCCTTCTATTAGGTAGTATGACACATTTTTCTCCATACTACAAGTCTGTGGAAACAATTTCCAGCGACGGCATTTTCCGAAAAATACGACCATCAAAAACTCTCATTTATGGCCGGCAACGCATTCCCATGCCCTATGGTGTTGCAAATATTCATCGGTGGCGGTGATCACTTGCAATTAGGTGAATTGTATGCATATATGCTCCTATAAAAAAATTGCACTCCGGGAGTGCCGGCAGAAGTGAAAACTTGATTATTAACGTTGAGCATGTTTGATATTTTGGAATGGTTAGGGAATAATTTTGCACCAATTGCTTTATCAGTATAAAAGTACTATCATTTATGTGGTAGAATACAATATTCATTTATTGCGCTATCGTACACAAACATGACAATTTATATTACATTAAAAATTTAACACTTTAAAACTATTACAATTATTTTACATTAAAAAGTTTATCTCTCCGAAAAATCAACTTTCATCCATAATTTCAACGACTTTTTCACCATCATCATTACCAGAACTATCATCGCCAATCTCTAAAACTGATACGATAGGTTTATGGTAGCTGAAGTAAGAAACGAACAGTTTTGATTCGAACCTATTTAAATGTCTAATAAAGACCGCATCAATAGTAGTTTTGTATTTCGTTGTGCTAAGATTGCGATCATTCGACATAGTTAAACCAAATTCATTATTTAAAAATTCAATTAATAGTTGATTTTTATCGTCTGCGAAGTTTATGTTGAAATCTCCACTCAAAATCATTGGCAATTCATCAAAGCTTTATAAACTGACAGCTAACTGACAGCTGTCTACTCTCCATCCGTCTTACGCTTTTCGTCTTACGATCAGGTCACGTGTCCTGACGCGAGTTTAAGATTTTATACCCATTACAGAAAAAGTGCTCAACGCCGCTAAAGGAGTTTTCACTTCAAAAAAAGTAACAGAATAAGATTGAATCACTCTTAACGGTACGAGTATAAGTTCCCGTAAAGGTCAGAGGGACTTGTATATTAAGTGTAATAAAAGAAAGAAAATAAAAGTAAATAAATAAGAACCTTAAATTAACAGTACTGGCTAAATTTAACAGACTGTTTATGTAAATTTAGTTTTATTTCCCAAACGGCACATCCATTTTATAGGTCACTATCAGACCTTCGAAACTTTTATTTCGTTATTTAATTTAAATGTTGTTCTTAAAAAAAGGATTGTGGGGTGAGACCTGGCCTACGCTCTGGGACATAAAACAAAATGGATGTGGATTTAGCAAACAGTGGCTTTAAAATGTTAGCTACATGCTGTTTTTTTTGTAATTTTGTTTTCATACATACATAAACTCACGTCTTTTTCCCAGAAGGGTTAGAAAGAGGTGCCAGGACACCCACATTTCGCCTCGTATGTTCTGTCCCACGATGTGAAAGGGGGCGAGCCTATCACCGTATCGGGCAATATTCCTGACATCGGGCTGCTAATAAATAGAAAAATCCAATATACCTTTGCCCGACTTGGAATTCGAATTCGAGCCCTCAGCTTTGTAACCGTACCGTAGTACAACTTCGCTACCAAGGCAGTCTTTGTTTTCAATAACATCATATTAATGTTTGTAATACGTATGCTAAAATTATTGAATATTAATATTAATGTATTATGTATATTCTATGAAACACTAATGAAGTTCATTAATAGTAATTAGCATATAGCGAACACTGATTCCCAAGGTCAATAAGCCAACTTCGAACTTGGAGTTCGATCAATCATAATAACATTTGAAATTATTGAAACGTAACAGACATTACAATCTCAACTAGTCATCTATCATTTCTAACTAGCATAATATAATGGAAGACAGATATTAACAACTGACCTACGCAAAAGTAAATACAGGCCACAGGGTATATCAAGACTGCTACCGAAAACGGAGCCTGGTGGTAGTTATGTGACAGACACAATACAACTAAAAACGCGGCCTTTTTTTTATTTTCCTATCATCGTATTTGCATGGTAGATACATAGTTTTTCCTAACATAATAATGTACACCCTTTTATTTATAAAGACGCTATGGTACGCAAGGGTTAAAATTATATTAAGAACTATCGATTGCCCAGCCAAACAAGATGATATTTAAAACATCACAAATAAAATTTCCGGTGCCAATATCTCTCAGAAAATGGACGTAAGTCGACGCACGTGCTAATATTATCTTTTGTTGTTTTGTTGTTTGCCGGAGGCTCAATAATATCCTCCTATCGTCCTTTTTCCATCCTTTACACCTTCGCATTTTGAGAGATAATCTAAATTTTTTTGCTAGCCTCTTTGGCGCAGTTGGTTAGACGCCGGCTGTGAAACGAGTGGCCGTGGGTTCGAATGCCGCACCGAGAGAAATGTTTGTAAAGCTCTATTCTCTCTGTCTCGAGTATGGGTGTTTGTGAGATCGAAAATTCTCTCATTGTTTCTGATACCCACGACACAAGACTTAACTTAATGTGGGGTCAAAACTATGTATTTGAGTGTTGGGTGTATTTATTTATTTGACTCAGCTATCCAATTATTATTTAAGTTAGCATTTCAAGTCTAGTTAAAATTACTCCCAATGCACTATGGGGCTGGCACAGACGTGATGTCTAAAAGCCCGTAAATAAATATTGCAAAAATATACAGGGTATATCAAGACTACTTACTGAAAACGAAGCCGAGTGGTAGTTTTAGTGACTACAAATACAAAGCAACTAAAAAACTGTCAAAGAAACACGACAATTTCAAAATAACAAATAAATAACGTCGCTTTTATTTATTAAAGTTTTATTTTCATTGTGTTTGTAGACGCAACTAGCAACCTGCTTCGTTTCCGGTAACAGTCTTGATATACCCTGTACATACATATAGGTATTTATTGAATAATATAGTCACTTTCAATCAGGTGAGCGGAATGCTCGTTCACCGTATGCAATATAAAACCCACGTCTGCGAGTGAAACTCATGGTGCTGAAACAATTTGAGGGAGCACTCAGCGGGCCGACTCCGAGCGCGATATTACCTGTAAAATGTTTTACAATGCCGTAAAACGGAGTGCCTTCTCGCTTCCTTTATTCGCTATAAACTTGCTGCACGTATATTCAGATAACAAGTTAATAGTTAATTATTTGTCTCTGCTGTTTATTTAGATTGCTTTTTATCCAGTCTGTTCAGGGGTTTAAAGAAACATTTTTGTTCTTGTTGAATTTAAAGTGACAATGTTCCTACATCGGAAGATGTGTCATCTGGCGAATTAGTAAAAAATGGTTCAGTAACTAAGATTTATTTGGACGGGTAAATGACCCGATGAATCTTGACGTTATGAGGCTACACAACATTAAGTTTGGAATTAAAGCAGATTACAGACTGAAATAAATTTAAAAATAAATATTAAACACACAGTCTTAGATTGTTTTATCACTCTAACATTAAACGTACATAAATATATAAAATAAATCACACGACTAAATCCGTGTCAATTTTTATGCGTAGACATTAAAAGGGGGAAATTCATGAAGTCCGTTCACAAAGGGTCGCGCGGCGTGTATTTTGTCATGAATATTTTATTATTTATGACCGTGTGACGGCCGCTCAGATTTACATGGCTGAAGGATTTATGGCGGCCCTGACGATGTCTTGTTTTTATACGAGATTTACACATTTGTGTACTGGATTTTATTGTTACAACATATTTTAACGTGTACTTGTTTAGCCAGATTTATATACACTGTAATATATATCTTTCGGTAGTACCACATCTCTTAAGGTTAATTGAAGTGTCTCCACAAATCTTTTGGTGACAGCCGACACGCTTATTCAGCAAAGGAAATCTTGGATGATAATTATGAAGGAACGACAGCTAAACGCTTGTTCGCGTTTAAGCCATTTGTATACATATAATAAAGCAGATTTAATGCGCATTAACACTAAAAGAATAATATGCTTATTAGACAATTTAAGATGTAATTCCAGCTATGATATTCTTAAATATGTGCCATTTTTAAATACGAAAAGAATCCGATTCCTAACTGCATCTAATCGCAACTTTGCGAGTTCGAGATAAATGTGCCACCAGCAAAAGAGTATTATTTCACAGCTTATTTTTCTTTTTTCTTTGACAGCCTTCGTAGCGCCGTTGGACGCCGGCTGTGAAACGTAAGGCGGAAAGTTCGATCCCCTCACAAAGATAATAATTTTTGTTATCTACAGGTTTTTGTTTAGGTTCTGAGTGTTTATGAGATCGATATAATATACTCGTAATTCCTGATACCCATGACACAAGACTCGATCTTAGTGTGGGGGTCAGGACTATGGGGTATGTTGGGTGTCTTCATTTATTATAAAGTTAGTATTAACTATTATTACTACATTTCTCAAGTATAAGTCCATAGGCTATAAAAGTATGACGTGGAAACCCATATATTATTCAATTAAACGTAACAGTTCAACGCAGTGTTAGTGGCGCACCTCCTAATGAATATGAATGGGAAACTACAGGCCTTGTTAGACAACAGCTAGCGATTTTATTAAATTTATAAAGACTACCAAATTCCTATCAGAATGAATTCCTGTCTAGTGAATCTACAATTGCTTTGCAGAGTTCGAGACAGCCGCTGGTGATAAAAAAAATATTGATTAGGTGTTTCGTCTAGGATTAAGGATGGAAAATTACACATTAGGGACTGCAAAGGTCAGAAAGCACTAGTTTAATCATTGTGTCATTCGATTTATCTCACTAACTAGTTAAGGTGACAGTCTGTTCCTTCACGTCTGTTTTCAATAAACCAGTGGCACTAAATGAAAGCCCAGCTTAACCCTGCAAAACACAGTAATAAAACTAGCTAAACCAAAACCATAACTCAGAAACCGTTACCGCTTTCTCACCCAATAAGTTCCGAACCTTATCTTATCTGGCGAAAACGTAACGCACCGTAGAGAAGTGTTCAAACGTTTACGGCGCAATGAGACGCCACTTCGCCTCCCTTATCCGTTGTTTAGACAATAAACCATCCCCCGAACATCCCCGAACATCCCCCGAACGTGTACGGAGCATTCAGCCCTCGTTACACTTTCAATTTAATTTGTATAGTACTTGTTTATGTGGAGCGGTTGCCGTGTTAAGGATTGTGAAAATTCTTGGAGTAAAATGTAAATTGCCTAGTTTGTTTTAGAACGAATAAGTAGCAGTACCTAGTTATGGCAACTTTTTAATAATAAATAATTGTTTTTATTTTAAAGTCGCACTGATATTATTGAATCAATACACATTCATTATTAATTATGATTTTATTTTTTTATTACAATGAATGGCGAGACGGACATGGGCCCTACTATATTCATCCGAAACGAAGTTCGAAACTTCGGATGATCGAAGTTTATATACGATACGAATGTACCTACATATACTTATGGTCGTTATTGACTTATAGTCGTAACCATAGACTTATGGTTACAATGTACGTTATACAAATTCGAACTTTTACATAGTAGATACATTCGTATCGTATAAAAAACTTCGATCGTCCGAAGTTTCGAACTTCGTTTCGGATGAATATAGTAGGGCCCCATGTCGTTCACCTGATAGTAAGCGATACTACCATCCATGAACAGTAACAAAACCAACACTATGAATTACAAAGTATTGCTCGGCATTTCACTTCTCTCGCCATCCTGAGACATAAGATTTTAAGTCTCAATATGTCCAGTAGTTGCTCTGGCTACAATGTCCTTCAATTCGAAACACAATAGTGCATTTACACTGCTGTTTGGCGGGGGAAATAAACATTGCAGTGGTACGACCTCCCACATATGAGATCTGTATCAGCCCATATACGTCCCACTGCAGGGCACGGGCCTCCTCTACAATCGACAGTACGATTGAGAGTGGTTAGGCCATATAGTCCACCACGCTGGCCTAGTGCGGGTTGGCGGACTTACATACCATAAAAATTTTTATAAATCGCTATGGTATGCAGGTTTCCTGACGATGTTTTCCTTCACCGGTTTAGTGCGTGGTGATTGACTATCAATACACACATGACTCCGAAAAGTCAGAGGTGTGCCCTGGGATTCGAACCCGCGAACACCGTAAACATGTTGGCAGTCGCGTCTAGTCCGTTTACCAACCGTTTACGTTTGTAGAGGAGGCCCGTGCTCTGCAGTGGGACGTATATGGGCTGATACATAGCTTCATTATTAGAACGCGGTTTTAAAATTCGTTCTAAAATATTAAATAATAAGCCAATAATTTCGTTCCGTAATATGCAGTAAGGAAGAAATAATATTCTGCAGAGGATACGAGCATCGCATTGAATTATTACCACCATTCCGCACATTGACAAATGCAAAGATTTGTGAGGATGATCCGATGAGTTAGTGTTGCCAATAATTTATTTCCCTGAATATACTGCAAAGACTTTACTATTCCGAGGCTATACATTAAATTATTAAAAAATGAACTTATTTTGTTTGCAACATTTCCCCTAAATACCATTACCGGGAAACTCCGCTAAAGCACCCATTTTAAAACATTTCACAACTCGATAACGTTCCATAAATGGACATAAAACTAATTAACATTTTCTTTACCGTGAACGTTCTACTAAAATTTAAGTACACTCAAACATAAATATTAAACAGCCGGGCTACGGAAAAGTTTGGCGGCATTCGGCCACTAAATTGGCTTTATTGGGACGAAATACGTAAAACGTGGGGTGATGGAGGGTGTGGCTGTCCACCTCACGCTATGTCAATGAGGAAATTGTTTTTTTTTTCTGTGCCACACTGACCGAGCGCTGTCACGCTTGTCAAGCATGCGTGACGGAATGATATGTCGTATTATCAGATGTGCTAGGAGAATGCCTTTTCTATTTTAGGATAAGAAATTAATAGTTATTTTGGCTATAAAGTTTATGATTTAGTTACAAAAGTAGCATATATTCAGTAATTGAGATGAGATCATTATAACTTCTTGAAAAATTGCTGCTTCTTTACTGTATTTGCGGTAGTTACTTCATGGTTCCGAGATTCAATTCCAATACATCATAAGTACCATGTTTTTAAACACGAATTTATTTTCTACTCACATCACTTTGTCTTCATCAACGTTCACCTCTTTAAGCATTGTAATCCTAACTAAAAACAAAAGACCATCATTTAACTAAACAACCACTGGACAGCAAAATGCGTCACAAAAGTGCTTTGTGGGCCGTGTTATGAAATAATAAAGAATATCTGAAAGTGGTGCGAGAGCCTAAGCTAGCGGGATGATCCAGTTATGGCTTCCAATTATTTTAAAATCGGTCCAAAAGCGCGCCAGTGCGCGGTCGGTCGGCCGCCGAGCGCAACGTTAATGGAATAACTCGGCCTAGTGCTCGACGCCTTTTAAACCGTGCGATCGGTCGGATCAAATAATATAAATATTATAGCCGAATAGGCGGAATATACGCCTTTTTTTAGAAGTATTCACTTACAGACTATCTGATGACTCGAGCATTTGTTTATTTTTTTCTCATAATATATGGAGGTGTCCAGGCAGACTTTATGTGTAAGGTATTCTTTACCAATCAACCTGTAGCTGGTACAGAGATAAACAAAATTTGAGCATTTAGGTGCAAAATCATGAATATCCGGTAGATTATACCCGGTCTTGAGTAGACGGGTGTAATATAATTGTAAATTGTTGGTTAAAATTATCACTGTCTAACCCAACACCGTCTGCGTCTGCAAGAAATACTCAACTAATAGATACTCAAAAAGTTTCAATAAAACTTAATTTCAATTATGAATAAGGATGACCAATCTATTTTGGTCTCTTAACTCAATCCAAGCATTGTGAATACGAAGTTTACAATGCATGCAAAATAATCAGAGGATTAAAAAACCTTTTTGGTCGGTTGACGCCCCTCGTCAAACTCTTTGCGTGTTCCTAAATGGGTCGTAATCCGCTTTATTCAAATTTATTCGGGTAGAGGAACGTAATTAATTTTAATGATTGTTTTTTGAATATTTACTAGATTCGCTCTGCGCTGGCGTGGCTCGTTCAGGCTATTACATGGATTGATAAAAGCAATTACTGAGAATGATGTTACTTTTTTATAATGATTTGACATAAAATCAAAATACACCCTCGTTATACCCCCAAATAATATATTAGATACATATTATCAATTTGATTCGATATGCTCGACAGCAAAAAGGCCAAGTTATCCAAAATATCCAAATTGGAGTCAAAACACTGCCTTACAACATTTTTTGCACTCTGCTAGTAAGGTTTCAAACACCCATACACACCCTCTACTTTATTCTAGTTTTATAAAAAACTGCTTATAAATATAGCAGGCCTCGTAAATAGAAAAAAACCTTTTTAAAAAATCGTCCACATTAAAAATATTTGAACGTAAGGTCTGAATGTGTAAATGCATCCATATTTTTCGGTCGGGTCTTTGAAGAGGTGGCATTTTATGAAATGTGAAATTGATATTGCGGTCGGGATGCAGTTAGAATTTTCCACGTACCTTCCACATGCTAGTGCTGTGATAATTTATTTAACGTAACATCTTTTGAGATATGTAATATTCTAAAAATGTTATATGAAATATGCATTTTATTGTGACATTTTGTTTGTGTTTTGTATTTTCCATTGAAAATAATGTTGTTGCATTTGTATGGTAGTAACTATATTCGATTTATAGATTTGTTGTTCCGAACCATGGTCCCTATTGCAAATGGAGCTTTCTTTCAGGATATTATTGACCCTGATTGGGAACCTTATAGACACTGATAATCGAGACAACCGAATATGCTCATTCTCACGAGTCCCTTGTCATGGTTTTTTGACAGCCTTCATGGCAATGCCTTTTGGTTGAAACTTAGCTTTGAAATTATACTTGGAGGACCAAGACAAATGTTTCGACGGCCCACTTATGTTTCCGAAAAGTCTCTTGTAATATCTGATTCCCATGCCACAAAACAAGCAGCTTCCCGAAGGATAGAGACTGTGTACTCTTTGATATATTTATTCATTTTCAAGACGAGCACGACCTCAAATACGCAAGAATGCTATTAAACAAAAGTAATAGAAACCAGTACAGGCAGCCTCCTCTTGCAGTTGTTTTTTTTTATTGCAATGAATGACGATACGATCAATCGTTCGCCTGATGGTAAGCGATACGACCGCTATTAAATAGTAGCAATATTCCACTGCGCTCGCCATCCTGAACCATAAGATGTTAATTCTCAATATATCCACTAGTTATCTGGGACCCTACTATGTTCAACGAAACGAAGTTCGAAACTTCGGATGATCAAAGTTTATATACGATACGAATGTACCTACATAAAACTTATGGTCGTTACTGATTTATGGTCGTAACCATAGACTTATAGTTACGGTGTACGTTATATATATACATTCGTATCGTATAAAAAACTTCGTTTGTCCGAAGTTTCGAACTTCGTTTCGTTGAATATAGTAGAGTCCTTCGTTCGTTCGTTCGTTCGTTCGATGAATATAGTAGGGCCCCTGACTACAATGTCCTTCAATCCGAAACACAACAGTGCATTTACGCAGTGTTTTTAAACGGCAGAAATAGACATTGCGGTGGTACCTACGACAGGCCGCGGGTTCGATCTCCATATCGAAACAAATGTTTGTGATCCACAGGAATTTGTTTCGGGTCTGGGTGTTTGTGAAACCAAAAAGCCTCTCTTAGTAGCCGATAACCATTGAACTTATTGCGGGATCATAACTATGTATATGTTGGATGTATTTTTAATCTATTTATTGGCTGAGTACTGCGGCTATGCCCATATATTATACACTTATATAAAGAGCTGCTGCCGACCGCCTGCAAACAAACACACCTATATATAACAAATATACTATGTCGTTTTATGTAGCTATATTCAATAGATACAAATACAATTTCGGTACTAAATGGACACCGCTTTGGCGGTCGGCTCAAAGCCTCACACAGACCGAACCCGAATTGCAAATTGTGTGATGACTATAAGGATATTTTTAACAATTTATATTGCTGTCGATATTTGTGACACACGCACATAAGAATGCGTCCCAAAGGTAGGTTTCTATATGATTTTTTCTATAGATATATTTTACTGGTGGTAGGTCTCTCATATGTGAGAGGCTGCCTGGGTGGGTACCACCGCAATGTCTATTTCTCCCGTCAAACAGCAGTTTAAATGCACTGTTGTGTTTCGGATTGAAGGACATTGTAGCCAGAGTAACTACCTACTGCACATATTGAGACTTAACATCTTATGTCTCAGGATGGCGAGCGCAGTGGAATGCCAAGCATTGCTTTGTAAATCAAGGTGATGTTTGGTTTTGCTTCTGCTTATGAGCGGTCGCATCGCTTACCATCAGGCGAACGGCATGTTGGTCTCGCCATTCACTGCAATAATAAAAAAAGATAGAATAAAATACCAGCTTCCAGTTGAGCTTGTAAAAACTTAGACAATCAAATATGACATTGCCTAAACCGGGATTTGAACCAGAGACCACAGGTTTGCAATCATACCGTAGTACAACTATGCCACTGAAGCAGTCGGTCATATGAATAGTTTTTATTTTTAATAATAAAAATACGCATAAAAATTAAAAAAAAACCCTCCGTTGGTGAAACTCAAGGCCTAAGCCACTGGCGGTTAGGAAGAAAAAGTGAGGAACCGACATACAATGCGTGCTGTGTTCAGTAATACTGCCTTCTATAATTAACTCTTCACAGGGGACAATAGAGAACCTCTTTAAAAGTTAACCGAGGCTCTTTGGTATCAACAGCTCTTTGGTATCAAAACAATAAAACAAAATGAGCAGAATCGACAATCGAGATAGTAATTTATTTTAAATTTATTGCGTAGGTTTCTAGAGCGGAGTGGGGTAAAAAATATCTGTTCCCGGGCAAAGCTGAGCCGAACCGCTGTGACCTTTAACTGAGTAAATAATGAAAATAGATAATATGATGAGTGCAAAACATATAAAACCTAAACTTATTTAAGAAAGTTATTTTTAAATTAGACCGATAAAAAACTGGAGTCCACAAATATAATTGATTTTAATTAATACCCACGCACTTATTACCATTTTTCCCAAACATTTTTTTGTTTCGGAGGTTTTTGTCTTTCGGGGATTTCTAGGGATAAATCAGTAAAAAAAGTAAACTTATTCAATATACGACGCACAGAATACTTTGTGATAAGTATAAGAAATAAGGAGTCTTTTCAAGGCGGAAAGGCATTGTGAAAAACATTATATCATTGAGGTATTACAACTAAGTAAGTGCATTATACAGACTTTATGGAAGGGCCTGGGCGCGAGTTTTAATAAAAAAAAAACACTTCAGTTCATAAAAATGCCGCTTTCGAAGGGCCCGCGATCCGCTGTACTTAAAACAAAATTTACATTTATATTGCCAAGATATTTTTACATTAAAATTTTGGTAATCTCGTTATGAGGTAAGTTTTTAAAAGGAAGTGGGTTTTATAAGTTTTACGAGATACGTAAATTATTTTAATGAATTTCAAAGTCTTGAATAAATTTAAGAATATTTAAGCGAGTGTGGGCATTAATATAAACCATAATTGTTTTTAATAAGCAATTTTATTTAAATTTATATTTGCAATTAACTTTTAACGCCATCTATGGGAAAGTGTACGTACAGAAATACTATTTCGCGTGTATTGCCCTCTAGCGATGCTACAGTGCATTAATTTATAATAATATTATCACCTCATTGACACAATAATTTGGAAAAACTAAACGCAACTGTCTTTAAAAACGTTCTGAAATAAAAATACACGAACAATGTACTATATAAAAATAGATTTGCACTTTCATTTATGATAAATTACGAATTTATACAGTTCTTTTCTCACATTTATAAATAGTATCTTAAATCTTAATATTTCATAGACGATAGAAATTACAAAATAAAGTTAGCTCTTGTTTTATACCGATAACAAACGATATTTGCGTCAAACTTATCTCAATGTTGATATTGCTTACTTTTTGAACTTCAAGATAAAAACAACTTGAAATGTTATTAAAATACTGTTATTTAATATTAAAGCTATGGAAGATACAAAACCTTATAAATGTGTTAACTGTGGTGAGCCTGCCGCTGCTCTTTTTAGGAATTACGGACCTTCAGTGTTAAAATTAACAAAATGTGTAAGTTCTAGTATGGCACTCTAATTAGATTTTGACTATAGAACAAATTATCCGGTGGTCGTTTTATAAACATTGCATGAATTTTACGATTTTTTTGTAGAAACAGAGTTATCATATTTGGTTTTGACCAATTTATGCCCTTTTTTATGCACTAACAATAATCTCCCCTCTCATGAACAGCATATTGTTTTAGCACCTCAGTCAATATTGTATAATATTTTTTTAGTGTTCAGGTAAGAATGTAGATAGCAAATAAAACTAAAATAAAATCATATGATTAATTTATAATCCATTGTGTTAATTTCCATTGTGTTATCCTATAAGATAATATGTATGTTGCATATAAATTTCAGGAGGTCTGCAAAGAATTTGTAGACAAGTATATTGAATATGATCCAGTTATTGTTATGATTGACTTGGTATTGATGTCCAGGGAGGCTCAGAGACATGTAATCTATAACATGGAATTTAAGGTAATATTATACATTGTATTTGCAATTGTATTAATGGTTTATTTTTTGGACACAGGTTTCTTACAATATTGATGATGTGTTAAACTTTTGTACATTGTAAAAAAAATATCATATTAAGTTAATATTAAAATGAATACTATAAAAGGAAATATAGAATGCTTAATGATATTATAAAATGCTATTGATTATTCTTTGTTATTTTCAGTCATATTGGAAGCTCCTCATCATACTGATAATGCTAGAAACATATGGTGTCTGGCGCAGTGACAGTTTGTTCAATATAGCAATAAACACTATGTGTGGCATACAAAATAACAGCACAATAGATTTAAAACACTTGTAAGTATAAACTATATTATAACTTATTCTAACTCTTTCATCTGTGTTATGGTGAGTGTGCTCAGGGATGTGAATAGAGGCAATCAGACTACATTGGAATTTGTTTCACAGAATATTAAAGTGGTCCCACTTATTACTGTTATGGATGCAAATGTAAGAAGTCTGAAATTGTAAGTGTTTCTGAATGCTGAAGTAGTTCATATATACATACAAAAATTCACACCTCTTTCCCTGAAGGGGTAGGCAGCGGGTCTACTAGATTTCTCACATTTCACTTTGTGCGTTCCATCGTAGGATGTGATAGGGGTTGAGTCTATCAGCATATCAGGCAAAAAATTGATTGAGGGGTAAATAATACATAGAAAAATACAATATTGCTTTGACCAACTTGTGATTCAAACTGGAGACCGCAGCATTATAATCCTACTGTATTACAACTAGGCCACTGAGGCATTTTACATAATATGTCCCTGATATACTTTGAAACACCATTAGGCTGCTTTTTCTTAAGAGAAAATACATTTTTATCGGGTGTTACACCATCTAATCTGATACTTTCGTTATGTTTGACAGTAACTACAAAAGCAGATATTTTTGTTTTCTATCTGAAAAGTTTTTATCACCACCAGTGGAGTTTGCCTATGCCAGAAAAAAACAGGTGAATTCTTGTTTAACAACATAGACATATATTTAAAATTGTTTGAAATTTTAATTCCAGGAATTTACCAATTAACTTATCAACGTCAGAATCCTGGCGAAATGACTGCTTGGCGTGGACTCATGAGGAGAAAGCAGAAGATAGTGACTTGTTTATATGGGAGAAGGATTTCTACATTCAGTTTACATCTACATTCCTTGGTATATTTTTAATTACTTTTTATGATTTTGTATACCTAGTTAAGTAAATCTAGACTAATCTTCTATGGATCACTTTTAAGTTATGGTGGACTGTTTTCATATTTTGTCTAACTGCCTCTGACGGACTAATCATCTTGTCGAAGATATTATTTACACTTCAACATATTCGGCAGAAAGGGTATGCCTAAAATATTTTTCTTTTTTTCTTTTTGTTAGAATAATATCAAATAATTTTATTTTTATTTTTATTAAATTTTTCTGGTGGTAGGTCTCTCATATGTGAGAGGCTGCCTGGGTGGGTATCATCGCAATGTCTATTTCTCCCGTCAAACAGCAGTTTAAATGCACTTTTGTGTTTCGGATAAAAGGACGTTGTAGCCAGAGTAATTACTGGACATATTGAGACTTAACATCTTATGTCTCAGGATGGCGAGCGCAGTCGAATGCCAAGCATTGCTTTGTAATTCAAGGTGTTGTTTGGTTTTGCTACTGTTTATGAGCGGTCGCATCGCTTACCATCAGGCGAACGGCATGCTCGTCACGCCATTTACAGCAATAAACAAAAAAAAAATGATTTATTAATACATTTTTATTGTTTACTTTCAGGAATAGTTATGTTTATATTCACAGTCCAGAGTTTAATGAAGCTCATGAAACCCTTTACTGTGCAAAGAGAAAGTAAGTACTTTGCTTTGCAGTAATTTCTTATCCCTATTACAAATTGTTATACAAGTTTATAATTCGTATTTCTGAGTGAAAGTATTCAAATACTGTATATATCAGCTCATTCACGTCCCACTGCAGGACAAGGGCCTCCTCTACAATCGAGAGTGGTAAGGACTTAGGATGATTCAAACCCGCGACCACTGTATATGATGGCAGCCGCGTCTAGTTCGTTTACCAACAAGCCAAACGCACTTCAACTCCAATATTTATTAAAATTTGTGTAATTATTCCACCAGTATCATTCACAAGACTGCTGAAGGCGTTTTCCTTGGCCAATGTAAGCATTTTATTCACACTACCGATGCTAGTATGGGGCAACGCAGAGACATCGCCAGAAACAAGGACTATACATTACACTCTTGTGTTTGTATACAGCTTTGTCATGTTCGCAAATGTGTTCACAGGTATGTGGATAAAATACTGTTTTAGCTGTATGTAATGCACATAGGTGACTCAGGTGAATTTTCATTGTGAGACAATGCTAAACCTAGTCTAAATTGCAGCTTGTATTAATTATAAATATTCCGGGAGATAATATTTGTGCTTGGTTGTCATTTTTATATTTGGTACATTTATAATGTTTGTTTGTATGGAATTTCTTAAAAATCAATCAACATTGGTCTCAGATTTAAGATATTATTATTGGATCTTAAGTATTTATGGTGTATGTACACTGCCACTAAAAGACAAAACATTTGGTTACTAAAATAGGTCTATGAATATCATTAATTTTATTAATTAAAACAATATCTTCATTTTCAGTATTATACAAGTGTCCGGTGGTTGTAACTGCAATAGTACTATTAATAAGCTACATAATGAAAAATGTTACAAGTTTCTATATAACACCATGGATACGAAGGTATGCTTTATGAAAATAAACAATATTTTTGATATCACAGAGTATTTATTCGAAAATATATAAATAAACCACAAATGAGATTTTCAATAAGCTAATTACATTAATCTGCATACATTATGTATTTTGGTGATAAAAATCGAATTCAGATGAGGCATAATATTTATAAGATTTCCTTGAAAATTAAACAGCAATTACGTTATCTCAATATTAGTTGTTTCTGTATACAAGCTTCAGAGTTTGAACCAAAGTTGGACTTGTGCCATCAATAATAGCCAAGTCCTTGTTTTCACAAAATACCTTATTGTTTACAATATTGATAAAAAAAACTGCTGAAAATAATGTGTGGAATAGTACATATTATTTGACTTTAAATACATTTTCAAATTCGATTTTTATCCCTTACTTTTGTCTTTTATTAAAATTGTCATGGTTTTAATTATTTTACAAGTATTTGCCTTAAACATATAAGGCATATCGAAAGACTTTCGTTTGCCATTTCAAACCCTTACTCTGAATATAAAACCAAATTTATATTACGAAAATAGTTTCATGCGTGATCATAGTAAATTCCTGCAACTTGTTGATCAAAAGTTGCATGTGGCAAGAAAATTACAATGACCTTATATTTACACACGTAATTCTTTAAAATCTTTTTAAATAAAATTGATATGCAACTAATTTCGTAATGCAAATTCTGCTTAAAGAAATGCAACCAAAAATATACTTTATATATCTTACTGTGTGTAGTCCCATTCGCCTAGACTTACAATGAAGCTATAACACACTATAAAACACATATCTAATGAAGCAAGCTAGAATGTTGTTTAACTACACTGGTCTCATGTTTCCAGTTACAAGCACTCATGGTATGAATATATGTATATTTCTGCTATTTGTAGTCTACAGTAGTTAGGGCAAATTACTAAAACAGAAAATAATGGATACCTTACTTAGTTTTTATATAAAAGTCAATGTATTATATGAAAAATATTTACTATTCATTTCTGAATAAAGAACAGGGGAAATTTTTACATAGCCTCTGATTTATTTTTGATTCATTCATTAGGTAATAATTTTATGTAACAAAATATCTGTTATTACTTGTCATATTTTAAAATTACGTGTGCGTAATAACATGTGCACAACATCGGAATGAAAATTGGAATCTGTGTATTTTTTACTCTGCTTAATTAACTGCAAAAACATAATATACTCTTAAAATGAACTGATATGCAAATAATAAACATAAACTAGCACAGCAAATATAGTAACTTGTGCGACTTCAAAAGGAATTACCATTCAGTCTTTGGCTAAATTGAGCATAAGCAAACTATAAACAACATTTTAATTGTGCGGCTTTATGAAGTAAATTTTTCCGTTTTGTTCATGACTTATTGATTTCAGTTTTACTCCAAATACAACCCGTCAAGGTTGATATAATTGAATTCAATCATAAAAAGAGCGCAGCAATATCGAATACAGTTTATAAACCTATTTTAGCAAACAACTTCTGATTTTAGTTTCAGCAAACATTTAATAGATAAAATAGGTTTAAAAACTCTATTAATAAGGAAGTAAATAATTATTTTAGAACCTATAACTTGGCAAAAAAGATGCAGTGACAATTGGCATTAAAGAAAAACAATTATGACAATACTATTAAAAATATCATTGTGTTCGTTGAATTATTTTTATACATAGGATTTCTATTCATTTTCGTACGCATAACAACACCTTGAGTTACAAAGCAATGCTTGGCATTCCACTGCGCTCGCCATCCTGAGACAAGATGTTAAGTCTCAATATGTCCAGTAGTTACTCTGGCTACAATATCCTTCAATCCGAAACACAACAGTGCATTAAACTGCTGTTTGACGGGAGAAATAGACATTGCGGTGGTACCCACCCAATAATTAATTTTTGATTTAAAATAAGTAAAGGGAATTTTAACAATAAATAAAAATAACAAGCATCTAAACATTTTTCGTCGTAATATATTGGGTTGCAATATTAGTATTAAATACGATCTAAGCGCCCTCATTAAAAACAGTCTCTTTTTTGCTAAGCTATAGCATGGTAACTGACAATGTGCAAATCCATCTAGAACATGAACTTGGTTCGTTTACATAAACCAAGTGTACTTAAAATATATGTTTCGGTTTTTATATATATTTTTTGTATATTTACAGCTTTATTCATAAACAGTTTTGAAGCATATATTAGTTATCGAATGATTTTTCTTTTAGAAAGACTTATGAATTCGGTATGAGTAAAGAAGACAAAACATTTGATAATTTAAAAGTTTTATAACTGCCTATGAATAAAGCAGTTAGGGTTTTTATAAAATTGTTTGTGTTAAAACAGTATTTCACCATTTTATTTTTTTATATATTTCTATTATCTTGGGTTATGACCAAACTTATAGTTCTTATTTATTTAGAGTTGGTAACTACACAATTACCATACATAAAGAGTAAGCAACATTTTGACACAATATGCAAAGTACGTAATACACAGTGTACTTGACTATCAGGTTTCTAGAACCTATGAGGAAAATTGATCACATTTGCATTAAATATACGTAACAAAATTTTAATTATGGATTGTGTATTATTTTTATGTGTCATCACTGTGAATCATGATTTTTCACAACACCCAAGCCATCTGTTTCTGCAACATTGTTCTTGTGCAAATACATTTAATGCTTTTTTGAGTATTGTTATGCAATCACAATGAACTTTCATAATCAATAACAAAATATTAGTTAGTAATATACTTATAAACTGAGATAAACTTCTTTTACCAATTATATTTGGAAATTTGCTAAGAGATCTTTGAAAATATTTAAATTTGAAAATGTAAAAATTCCTGGTCTGATAGATAGCCTTATAAGACTTGATTCCGAGACAATAATTGAAATACTTAATACATTGTCATCCACTGTATTGGAAGAGTACAAAATAAACTAATGTGCATTATTTTTATCAATTCCAGGAATAATTTAGAATGAATCCATATAAATTGTTTACACTATTACACACTCAGTCACAACTTTAATTATAGGTATTTGAGACAAACAGTATTTATATTAGACATTGTTGACATAAAAACTGATAGTGCACCAGTTATGCACATAATCTGAATATTCACATTTACAATAGCAATTCTCAATAATTGTACATTTAACATGCATTGTTTTAATACATTTTACCACAACATATCAAATACTTTATAAATTATATTTCTTGGGCCAAGTATAGATATAATTTACCTTGTGTAAATACATAATTGAAATAGGGTCACCACTTCAATGTAACAACAGAATTCAATATCCTGTTGATTGTGGTATTAAGATAAAGGAATTTGTTGTGGCTTGCTTAGATTACATTTTATCAATTATCAATAAAAGTCTATGTATCTGCCAGAAAATATTAATGTATACTTAGATTTCCAATCAAATTAAATCTAACAGGTAGTTTAAAAAATGTTCAACTGTGGACATGATGTCAATGATAATTAAGACTACAAATTCAAGCATACCACTAGCTGTAAAATATTAGACAGCCTCCATAGGGTCTGTGTTTGACTAATGCGTAATGTCCCTCACAGTCTTCATGTAAAATTTTATATACAGTAGAACCTCGTTAAGTCGAACCTCGATAAGTCAAAAACCTCCAAATCTCGAAAAAATGTTTTGTTCCCTTCCCTTCAAACACCAAAACCTCCATTACTTGAAATCTTGACCCTCTGTTAGTCGAAATAATCACCGAGTCCCTCCAAGCCATTTTGGTACATATTTTCACTCTATAACTCGAAAAATCAAATTTGACCTCTGTATCTCGAACATAGCAACGTTTTATTTTACAACCTTTACAACTTGATCATTTGGAATTTATTACCTCTATTGTTCGAACAAAAATAAGTTACCGACTTTAAAAAGTTGCCGACAATGTGAGTACACTATTGTTTCTTAGAAAACATTTTAGGAGTATACGATAATAAATTTATTACTCACGTAAACACGTGTTTGCTTGCTTGGTGTCAGGTGTTCAATTTTGATTTCCTTTGAAATTTAGCTAAGCAAGTCATTTGTTTTCGTCTTAAATACTGTCAGAAGTAGTTTGGTTCTACTGCAATACACATCAATATAATGTTGATGTTGAAATAATGTTGATTTATAATAAATAAAAATATGCTTGTCACCTCTGCAAGTTGAATTTTTATTTATTTTACCTCTCTAACTCAAAATTTATAAGAATAAACCTCAAACTCTTTATGTCGAATCAAAATCCGCCTAAGTCGAAATCCTCCATAAGTTGAAAACTCTATAACTCTATTTTTTGGCGTCTCCCTTGATGTTCGACTTATAGAGGTTCTACTGTATTATAGTTTATTCTTCGATGATTTGAAAATTATTCTATAAGAGTTTGTTCCATTTTTAATTTACCATTATATACAGTTTCAAAAATATTACTGATTCATATGTGTTTTTGGAATTATTTAATATAAAAGAAGTTATAGCTGTAAATGTGAAATGAATTCTTTTTTCTCACATAAAAGGAATTTGAAAATAAAGCATTAAATTTAGAACAAAAACAAATTTAAAACTGCAATATTGCCAATTTGCAAAAATTGGCAAGACATTTGTCACTCATTTACTGTTAGTATTGAGATCAACAACAATGTAGTTACATGAAAACAATTCCCATTTTGTCAAACCATTTGGTTCCAATTGAGAATCCTATTTGCATTTGCCTGTATCATCAAAATATACAACCATTTATCTACAAGCTTAAACTAAAAGGGCCTATAATATTAAAATAATATCCCTGGACCATTAACAAAATATATTTTATATTTTCCATTCAATAGACATCTATACCTGGCTCATAACACCACAGTATGTGTTGCAGTGTAAAAGTCTTGGTCAAATAAAATTATCCATTAAAATTTTGTTTGTATACCAATAAACATTCACTCTGCATTACATACTGTATCTCTGCAACAATTATAGCTACACAAATAAATTATGTTTGTAAGGCATTAAGGGCTGAGTGGGGGGTCATCGTTGCCAATCATTACGTCCTCATACATAACATCCGTGTTACGGTGCATGTTGATCTTCTGCCGAGCATATTCTATCAGGTTGTACTTCCTTATCACTAATACAAGGGCACAAATGACTAAAGCTATGGTGAATATAGACACCACGGCGACTGTAGTGCCGTGAGACGACGAGGAGTCGTCATTAGGCACCTCGCACTCATCCCCCACACGAACAAAACCTTTGTCGCAATCGCATTGTAGAGTGGTAAGGTTGCATATCTGCCGTTCCCCCTTACAATTTCCCAGGGAGTGCCCGTCGCAGGACAGGATGTGGTCTGTTAAAAAGAACACGGTTCGTAACACATCCCGATTTGAGTCAATTAAATAATTGTCCACTCGAGTACTCACCCGACGATACGCAGTGTATCAAATTTATGGCCAATGTCGTTACAATATCGATCGGTTTTAGCCCCATGGTGTTGATATAAGACGTGGTGAGGATATCACATCACAAATTATGCTTGAAATATAGTAGTTTTCTTTGTAACAGCGAAAGAAGTTACTGAGCGATTCTTTTCTATGAGCCGTGCAAGCAAAACACACGTCAAAAATATTGTGCTGTCATTGACATCATAGGTGCCAAATGCGTTTTGTTATTGCTTCGACATTTCATATTACACGAAAAATGGTTTTTTCCACGGACCAAAAAACAACAATGTTTAAAATATAAAAAGTCTGATAATTTGTTATATAAAATAATTTAAATTCAGTTTAAAATCCTGAATTTATGAAATAGCCGCGACAGGTAAACAACATATCATTTTTTTACTTTGATAATTTTGTTTTCCTCATACTTAGTCTATAATAATAATGATATGAGAATATAATAAAAGGCTCTAATTAATTATTATAAGAAAGTGTTTATTTCTCACTTGTAGTTACTATACGTAGAAATATAAACATTATTGAATGTTGCTAATACCGCTCAAGAGATGGCGCAAAGAAATAGTCTCGGAATTATCCATCTAAGAAATGGCGGGAACAATGCTTTGTAAGCTTACGCTAAATTAAGATTTAAAATTACAATCTATCAGTCTAGAACTATCACAACTCCTAGATTTATAGTTTGTTTTAGAAATTATATTCTTCTCCGCTGCCGTACGTGTATTTTTCAGGTAGCGTGTAGTCTGCTGGATTGTGACCGTACGCTTCTACACCGCCATTGCCGTCACTAGCGCCCTCTCTGTGAAAAATAAAATACCATTTTATGAAACGTAAAAATAATAAACAAAATGCAATGAAATTCAAACGAATTATATCCGAATTTATTCTGAAAGGGATTACTTTCATTTAGATTTTAATGATTAAGTGTTTTTTGTGACTTACTTGAGTTCTTCATGATGATTTCCCTTTTCTTGTTTTTCTGCAGGTCTTCTTTCATCTTCATCTAAGTCTTCTGATTCAGGCTCGCGATATCTTTCAGCTATGAAGAAATAAATAAAAAACATGAATATAGATAAATTTATTTATTCTTAGAGAATGATATAATATTTGATCTAGTTAGGGTGATCATTTCTTGATATCTTTGGGAAGTCATCGGGTTAAGTTGAGTATATAAACGAGTCACTTATACACATTTAAAGCTTTTCAAATAATTAATGATAAATTGAAGTTATACTTTGGTTTTATTCAAATGTGATACTGTAATTTATAAATCAAAAAATCCATTTAAAAACCCGTCTCAAAAATTTCAAAGGTCTCCTAATAATCTTTGCTGATTTTTCATCACCTCTAGTCTCGTGGTTGTGGCTGTGAGCTCCGTCCTGCTTCTCATCATCAAGACCGAAGGAATCTTGCTTCTCAAACTCGTAGTTGTCTCCGGCCTTCTTATGGTAGGAGTTGAAATGTTGGTAACCCTTCTTTCCTCCGCCAGACTTCTTCCTGGAGTATCCTATTTCACCGTCACCCTCGTTTTCGTACGATCTGTGGTAATTTTCTGGCTGAAAGTGTGAGATTTTGTTGTTATCATGATCTTCAAACATAGAACGTTATAGGCATATGCTCATCCTAATGATTTCTGCTAAGACCTGTCCTAACAGGCATATATCGTCCACTTTCTGTTATCTTTATTACTTTTTTGCGTTTGGTGTATTGTTTTATTTCACTGATTGTTTAGATCTACATTAGGTTTAAATTCCATGGAAAATCAAACTGTTCAAAATTAGTTCACTGATGTTATAAACTTTAAATTAACACGTATTTTTATTTAGAGAATATATTCGGCTCATAAGTGGATTTAAAATTCAATTCAACGTGCTCAAAGTGGCTAGCCTAGTCTAATATTCAATAAACTTACCGGAGCAGCTCTAGTTTCCCTTACGTACGAACCGAAGGACATGGAGTCGTCAGCTATTTCTAAGTCTTGAAGTGTGGCGGAGGGCATAGCCACTGCTAAGTGAAGCAGGCCCAGCGCAATGGCCGCTAATTTTACACCCATGATGAAATTTCAATGTGTTCCTAGTTAATAAATAATAAAAATAAATAAAAAACTGGCACTTAATTTTAAATATCTACAATGATTACCTAATAATTAAAATGAATTAGGATTTGTTTATTGTTATAAATATTCCAAATCTAAAAATGTCTCAGGACAACTATAACGCAAATTATTTTTCTTTAGTTGTCAACACCATTAGCGAAACTAGCGGTAGCGTTCACACCTAGTTAAACTTTTGCAAAATTCCAGACAGTAAATTACTAAAACAAGAACATTAAACCTTCAATAGAATTTCCTAAGCTATTTGTAAACTGAGGAAGCCGAACACCTAATTGTCCCATTACAATTGAAGCGTGAATTATTTTATGAAGTCTTTGATGTTCAAATATGGACTTACGGAAGTCTGTTTTTTAATATATTTCACTTGCAATCGGTGTAAGTTGTGGTTCGCTGTACAACGCTCTAACAACTTGGTCATTTTCAATCAATTCTTTGTACTTTATATAACTGTGGATTGCGGCCGAGTTAATCTTTCACAACAGCGGTTGACCCTTGTCAATACGTGTATTTTTTGCATTTTTATCCTAATACGTTGATTGTTTCACTGAATATTGAAACTGTTAATGAGCTAGAAATTTATAATTGAATTCGTTTCAGGATCTATTCGATCTGTAATTTATTGACAAAATAGTATGAATTAGCGTCTAGATATTGTAACCTTTAGAGTAGGCTTTGCTTAGTAAAATAGTGTGGCGTAGTTGTACTACGGTACGGTTACAAAGCTGAGGTCTCGGGTTCGAATCCCGGGTTGGGCAGTGATATTGGATTTTTCTATTCATTATCAGTCCAGAGTCAGGAATTTGTGCCCGATATGGCGATAGGCTCGCCACCTATCACATCGTGGGACGGAACATACAAGGCGAAATGTGGGTGCCCTGGCACCTCTGCCTACCCCTTCTGGGAAAACGGCGTGAGTTTATGTATGTATGTATGTTAGATTATAGTGGTGAAAATTCTATGACACAATAAAATACTAATTTGTTGTATGCTGAATAGCGCCTTCTACATAATGCTGGTCTTAGTAAAACTTAAGTCTTCTTCTCTGTCACTTTAAAAATGACCAAATTTGGAAAAAGAAAACCTGGATACAAATTTTAATCTCACTATTTTCTGGGTATTTCATTAATATTCAATTGTGCCTGTACTTATTTGTTTTATTTAATTTCTTGAAAATTATTTTATCAAAAGTAAAACCTTGAATTTGAGATAAAAGCCTAATCGATCGACAGTTTTCTAATTATGTCGCTAAATTAAAAAATATTAATAATCTTTTGCTCAAAATATTGAAAACCTTTTAATAATCTCTGCATTTCCTGAAATTATCGTAAATATTTTATATAACTTGTAGAATTTCAGATATTATGTGTCTAGAATGGTGGATCGAATAGAAATCTAACTAATCTGTAACCGCAGAACATTATCATTTAATTTCCGCGGCTTATTTCGCCACTCGTGTTATTGGAAAAAGTAACAACCGCAGCTATTACACAGATTAATCTATAAATCCACGCATAATAATATTGGAAGGCAGGATATTTAACGCAACTGAATATTACAATATTTCTGCTTGCTGCTGAATCCAAATCTTTCGCAAATATAGTCTTTGAGTCTTCACAATGGAGATATACTTTCAATCAACCTTCAGGCGTTGTATCAATCGACGTGACGAAATGATTACCAGAATTAAAGGCTCCGCAACCGAACTAGCAGAATTCGTGAACCATCGAGAGTCAGTTTAGCATGAAATTGATTTCAATACACGACGACGAATAAAGAAATGCATTAGCCGCAAAAATTAAATAGTTATTTAAATTCCGTATCGAATTCCATAGTTTAAGTTTTAGTTTTTGCGGTTGAATTCAAGGTGCTGTTAATAGAGCTTGGCCTTGACTTAGGCTAAAATGAAGTAAACTTGAAAGATATTTTTTATTCTGAATACTATTAACTAAAGTAAAAGATAATTAGGTTCAAAACTGAATTGATAATCATCAAGTGTAATGATAATTACACTATCAGTTATAACTTGTTATTATACTTTAAATTTAAATTTATTAATTTACTTCGGTCTGATTTGCTGTATCTAAAATAGCCCGTTTACACGATGGGCCAGCGCTGGACCAGCGAGTTGGCCACCAATGGCCATGTGAATACTACTTACACGATGGCGACATTCAGCAGTTTTATCCACCATCGATCTCCATTCCAAGACCAACGCACGCGTCATAAGCCATTATACCCTTTCGATGGCCCATCGTGTAGAGGGGAAAATGGGGAAATATGTATGTATAAGTAGAAAGAAAGAAATTAACTTAGTTTCAATTGTTTATTATGCAGCCGTCAGTAAGCCGTCAAATTATTGATGCTTTCATTGTTCATTTTCGCTTCTCAGCTTCAGTTAGTGCTGAGTATACTGCAAGAAAGTTCGTGCCTGTTGCATGCTGTGTTTTTGGTTTGGTTTTCTCTTCGCTTATGCTTGCTGCTGAAGTGAGCTTCTGAGTGTCTTTTCCATTAAAACCGTCTGGAACCATGTCATATGATAGTTGCCATTCTTTCTTCAGTTCCAGTTTTTCAAGATAATTTGCACTGTTGAACGAATAGAGATAGTATTATTTAAAAATGATGCCACAATTTCTATGAGCTTGTTATGGATTTTATTCTATTGCGCGTGTTATCAAAATTGAATAATTCAATCAAAAGTTTAGTGGGTAAAGCCACGCAGTTATTAGTCATGACTCATCATGAATGGGTAGGAGCATCCACGGCGGTACTATTGTTTCACAGGAGATCGATGTGAAGCGACAACTTTACTT
Source organism: Hyles euphorbiae (assembly GCA_023078785.2). Classification (NCBI taxonomy): domain Eukaryota; kingdom Metazoa; phylum Arthropoda; class Insecta; order Lepidoptera; family Sphingidae; genus Hyles; species Hyles euphorbiae. The sequence goes on from CM041041.1 coordinate 708,895, forward strand.
CCGCGTTTCGTTCGGTGAGTGAGATTTCTGAGTGCCCAATAAGGGGTATTGGGCATTCAGAATTCCCTCTTCCCATCCTGTTTCCCTCCCGCTCCCCTTCCAATTAATAGGCCGGCAATAACACAATAACACAAGCGTTGTGGATGCTTATGGGCAGCAGTGATTGCTCGTTTGTCGGAACTATACAATAAAAAAATATGAGAATTTAAATTTTTCTGCCACCTGAATAATCAATTGAATTTCATGTACATACATTTACAATAGTTCAGCCCTATAATAATTTGCACAATTATTTGTTAGGTACGATAAATTAATTTAGACATAAAACACGAAGACCGAGCGAAATGGATTAGAACTAGCTGGAACCCTGGAACCGGCCGGGATAACGCCAGGTAGAAGAAGATAAAATTAAGTTACACTTACATGTTGCCGTCCGTCACATCAAACCGTACTAACGAGAAGCCGACGTCCTTTCCCCTTTGTATAGCGTTCTTTGCTAATGTGTGAATTATTTCCCCACTCTTCGGTGAGTCTTTCGGTACTATCAGAATGACCTTAAAATTTATAAAATTAAATGTAACAATACAGCTCAAATGCTTCTGTGAATCGTACTAAATATATGATTAGGAACTTAGAAACAAACACAAGAATCGAGCATAGTACCTATTCTGTTTTTGAAAAACTTCAATCATGGCTCGCAGTTGTATTGATTGTAACTTAATTATAAAAAGACGGGTAGATACATTGGAAAATAACAATTTTGATTAAATTATTCCATCAGTACCTTATGATAATGAATTCAAAATGATAAACAAACAACAATATGCTTTAAATCCTGATGTTCACGAATCCATGTTGGCCAACTTCAAGTTTTCCTGTACGTTTTTCCATTGAGAGAACTGGTTAATAATTTATTTCCCCTTCTTTTTATTTGCGTTCTCATTTATTACTTGCGGGCTAAAACCGTGCTGATGATAATTGCTGTGGTGGGCGAGAACGAGAACATGCAATGCCCTAAAGCCATACCTGCAGTATATTATGCACTTTGTATTTGTCGTGAAGCGCTGGTGCTCTCAAGCAGTGCGCCGTGAAGTACATGAGCCGCCTGGACCGCGGACACCTCACGCAGCGCGCCCACTTCTCCAGCATGCTCGCGTCCCAAGTGCACACGCTCGTGCCCAAAGCCAACCCTCGGATTTGAGACCAGCCGCGACGGGACTCCTGTCGTTCTGCCAGCATTGAGTGACCTGCAACCAGTTTATTTGGTTTATTAAAGAATAGTGGTGTTTTTGACGGTTCGTTCTTAGTTCTCTCTTTCTACAATTACAGGAATTCCACTGCTGAATATAGGTCTCCACCACGGATTTCCATGAATGCCTGTTGGAAGCAGCCTTCATTCAGCAACCTTAGCAAGGTCGTTTTTCCTAATTGTAGGTGAACTTGCGACGCTTTGTTTATATTGCTTTTTTTCTTCGATTTATCTCTTTAGCCGTATAAATTGCAATGCCAAACATAGCAATTTGTCGAGGATTTACAAACCGATATTTTATCTGTCCACTTGGTATGTGGACGTTCGATGTTTTGCTTGCCAGTATGCCCTTACGTCAGACTTGACGTGAAAATGGTATTCCACTACCTTGAGCAAGTGCCCTGGCGACGTAGTCACACAGCACGATGTGGGAGCCTGAGGGAGGCGCCACGAGACCAGGCCAAGTGGTCCGAGCATGCTCCTTCACGAACCGCAACACTCGAGGAACGTCTGACGCTCTGGCTCGGCGCACGCGCAGTCGCTCTTCATTCTCAGAACCCTGCGTCTGAAATAAAGCAAAATTAAAAGTGACAGTAAATCACAGGATAGTTCATTGGAAGTAATGGCATATGATGCTGTAATGAATTATCGTAGTTTTACATTCAATATTATTGTTAGGTAGCTTCTATCGACAATTGTTGATCGAAGTTAGACAGCTGTAAAAAATGTGTACTTCATAAGCTTTGTCTTTGAATAATTACATTATTGCTAAGAATGATATGAAAAGAAATTAGCATGATAAATATTATTTTGATTATAAAAGACGTTATTTACAAGAGTTCCACAACTCGTTTCACAATAAATTCATTGTTTTTTAATAAAGTTCAATTATTCAAAGTATCTTTGACAAATTGAATATGGATCTCCAAGTGGAAGCTCAAGTAAGGTTGTGTCAAATACTGCATTCATATTGTGTCACTTACCGCGACTTGCTTGGAGGAGGTACTGTCTGTTTTGGATGTGTCTGCAAGGGTCCTGGCTTGCTTCTGCAGACAGCTGAACACATCATGCGTTTGCCTCGCCGACTGTCTCCCTATGAATAGTCTGAAAAAACCTGCAAGTGTTGACATAGTGGGTGGGCGAGTTTATTCTATGGATCTTCGGATGCTCTTATTTCCTTTCATTTTCCATGATTAGATGTTGATGGTAGAAATAAAATTTAATAAAAATAATCAAAATTAATAATATGGTGGCATACTGACGGCTGGTTTGACATAATATGACTGTCTGTTTTTTTCGTGTTTTTTTGTAATTCGAAAGATCCTAGCGTCAGGAATATTAAAAAGTTTTGTGTATGCAAAACTTTTTCACTTTAAGAAATCAAAGATCTTCACTAAATAAATAAATATATAACACCCAACAGTCACATACATAAAAATATAAATAAATAGGTATTTGAAACCGTGGCTAAGATAGGCAGCGTTATTCATTTGCTATTTGATGAGTTGTTTTCTAGTTTGTGGCTTCTTCTTAATTAAACATATTTTAAGTATTTTGGTTTCATCTGTTCAATAATAATGAATTGGTACATTTCTTATTGCCAAAGCGTACTTATTCCTATCACAACTATCATAATTATTGGTATTTTAATTTCTTTATGCCCATCAATGTGTTTTTTGTAATTAAAACCGGTTTAAAATTATAAATAATGCGATAAGCACTAAAGAGACTCCAATCAAGTGCGCCTTTATTTCTTCTTCCAATTATTCCACTTTTTGAAATATACTCTGCGTCAAAATCGTGTCAAAATGCTATACTCAAAAAAATATCCGTCTGTGAACCACCTGTATTTAGAAATGTAAGCAAAATTTCACGTAGATAAAGGTAGTCTATACCAAATAAAAAAAATGATGAAGCTGGTGCAAGTGATGTAACAAAATGAACTGGCTGAAGGTTCTGAGAGGCGGTCCCCGGATGACCAGCCTGTTGAGACAACAACCGTTCGATATGTCCTTCAAGAGGTTTAAAAGAGTCTCCCCGTGCGACGTCTGTATGCCTCATCCAGAGAAAAAACCGGTATGTCTTTTATACTGTAACATTGTTGATAACGGTACTCCTGTACAATCGAGAGTTTGATTAAAAAGGCTCTGGACGTTTCGTACATTCTTTTTATATTCCAAATTCATTTGATACGGAGGCCACAGATTCTCCCCGAAAGTAAGGTACCACGGTTTTACGAAGTAGAATATGAATTCACCATTCATTGCCACCTGTTTTAATGATGAAAGTGAACATAGTGAGAAATTATGCAAATTGCAACCTTCAAGGATTCCAATGGTACTTGTTCTAATAACTTGGTCCTTGGAGACGTATCCCTAACCTTTCTCAATACTTGAATAGGTAGGCTTGAAACTTGCATAACCTAGCAGCACAACAGGGTGAATCCATGGCTATTGTTATATGAAATTTTATATTATTTGTAGTGTTTCGACCTAAGCAACCTAACAATCGAGCTCGGCAACCAATGCCACGCTAAAATGATTCGTTCGTTTCTGTACACGCATTTCTGGCCGCGGGAACCTAGCGTCGTCGCTCTGTGGATGTCTCTAGACTGTCCCTACTTGGACATCTTGACCGACAGGTACTCACATTCAGGTAAGTCTCATCATATCTTGAGATGTATTTTTGGGATCCATAAATATTTATATCGATGATGGGACCTGGATGGGTTGGTGAGACAGAAGTCCTTCGTATTTTGATATACATGATACGTGATGGTATTTTGTGGGTTAAGGATTATTTTTGTGACTGTTAGATGTGTTTTTTGTATTTATTGTGATTTTTATTAGCATATACCTGGCTTGAGATAATTTTAATGGTCACCGAATGAATTGATTACGCTGGTGCCACAAATTACATAGTTATATTTTCCCCACCAAGTGACAGTTCATTAGTTTTTTGTTGTACTGATCTTACGCATACTTATTTTCATAATCAATAAAGGTGACCGTTTCCTGGCCTTTGAACGTATCCAACGTACTGGCGAGCGTAAGTTGGTGGGCCTGTGCGTGGCCAACAGGGCGCATCCCTGGATGATCAACGAGCTGGAGGAGTGGGCTCACTACACCGCTTCTAGGCCCGAACGGAGTCGCATGTACTTCAACGCCCACTGTTTGAAAAGTCCTAACTTCTTCGCCAAGTACAATGTTGACTACATTTATGATGTAAGTGTGTCTTGCAACTTTATTTAAGTGTTTGTGCACTTTTGCATTGCTTTGTATGTTTTAGTCTGACATTTCGTAATTTATGTCTTTGAAGCCTTAGTAAAGTGACTCCTTCTACGAAAATTAATTAGCAAAAATTAGAAAACTACTAAATGTAACTTCATGCTGAATCTTTTATATTTTAAGTAGTGTCGATTGCCATTAAAATTTTTGCTGATTTTTCATGAATTATTACTGTCCATAACAGATAGAGGTTCTTGCCACGGCTGCCGAAGTAACAGGTCAGGGTGTGGCGACTCTACTGCTACGGACTGCGCTTAACCACGCGAATGAACTGAGGCATCCTCTCGCACAAGTAGTGGCTTCTAGCCAATATCTGTAAGTATCTATCTTCTATCTTTATACGATTTCAGATTTTTTATTGGATTGACACATTGAGTTACTGTATTGTTTTTATCACTGCGATAATTTTCATTGTAACAGCAGATATTTGTTTTGGTATTCCATATCAAATTTCTATTTCCAGAGCAAAGGTGTGCGAGAGAGTGGGAATGAAGCGCGATTGGGAAATGGACTTTGGTGATTTTGTCGATGACTGCGGTCAAAGAGTATTTTTTCCACGAAGACCTCACCAAACTGTCGCCTTGTACGTCAAACATTTTGATCCCAGGAAAGGAGGCGTTATGCCTTGCAAACCTCCTTACTAAACAATTCATGCATGTTTTTATAGATAATTTTGTAAAGCATATTTAAAAAAGTGATATAGTAGCAAGCAGTGTCCAAAGATATTTAAATAAAAAACAGCAAAACATTTCGTTTTTTTTTTTTAATAAAAACAATTGAAAAATTACAAAATTAGATTATAACAATAAATATTACGGTTACAACGCATGTGTAAGCTTGGTACGGTAACGTGAAATATATGTCCACATAAATTCAAATATGACTCGTATTTATATAGATTTAATGATAATTTTTAATATGTAAGTGGTAGAAGGCCTGTTAATAAAATTGGTAATACTGACATTCACAAAATATCTTAAACAATATGCGATGCCAAAATGCACATGGTCAAATGTAAACGACATCAATGGATTAATGAATAGTGATGTTTAAATATAATTATAAATGAGAATGAAATATTAATGAGTAAGATGTACAGATTTCGATTTCTAATGCCAAACCTCGCACTCACTTAGGGTACAATAGTTAGTTCGTGCTATCCAATTGTTGCTCTACTTTTTTGACTAAGTATATTTAGGCGACACCAATAAAATTACGAAATTAGGAGAATTAAATTTTCAAAATGTTTTAAATGATATTCGTGCAACGCAGAAATGTTATAAAAACAGCCAGACAAACAAAAAATAATGAGGTTAAAAAAGGTGTTTATGAGGTGGTCGGTCGATTTGTCACGGCTCTGATGTAACTCTGTGGATCTAACCTAACAAAGTATTTAGGTTACACGATGCTATTTGATCATTATTCTGATTCTGATTCTCATTTTAATGAGGTTTTTGTAAGCGGGTCTGGTGTTTGGTTGAAGTATACAAGCTACGGTACCGACGATAATTTTGCAAACCTAGATCAAATAAAACGGCAGTACCAGCATTAATGAATCGAAAGTACGAAGCCAGGGTTGAACGAAATTGAGGTCTTTATTCTGCGTACCACTATGATAACTAACTATAATCCTAAGATAATAGAAAGTTTCATTATAACAAATTGAAGACATGCAATACGTAGTTGGCACGGAGGATGATACAAGCCAAACATATCGCAGTGATGTTTCATGTGACGTCACTGGATATTCTTGGCCTACTAAAAGCCAATGATTTATTATGATGGAGTAGAAGATATACTGATATTATTAAATTATGATGTATTCAGATAGCTGGGCCTTTTATGTCCATTTAAATGATTTCCATTATCATCAAAATCTATATTTATGCTCCAAAACATCATTTAGGATTTATGTGGAAACTCAGTCTACTGAGAAATAGCAACACGAGGATTTTACACAACTTTTATAACGCTATAAAACGGTTCTAATCCTCTACCTGCCATCAATTACCCCAAATTCTTTGACATTACTACCCGTCTATTCTAACATGCAATAACCAAGGTACGGGTTTGGTTAGTTCTTCTTGTAACCCCAGTGAGAGCCGCCTTCTTTGCCGCCTCTGCTGCCGTGATCTTCGTGGTGAGCATGATGCTCCTCATGCCCTTTCTTGCCATCGTAGCCTTTGTGGTCGGCGTCCACGTGTCCTTTGTTACTGTAATTAAAAAATGTATAATGATGTTAGGTTTCTAAAGTTGTAGTACAAAATGGTTTAAATTTGGACGGTGGTGTTATCGCTTTTGCATATTCTTTGATCTTTTATCGAAGATAATTTTTTGATTAAAGATTTTGCAAAGTTTTATATCTATGAACCTTATGTATCTATCTCTCTCTCTCTTTATCGGTCTCTCTTCAGCCACAGGATCAAGACACTGATCTACACATTGACCTGTTAGCAGTGGCCTGCATCCAGCGCCTTCAAGCAACCTTGACCAGGACGTCTGTCCATCTTGTTAGCGGGCATCTGACATCAGTAATCATTGAAAATACGAGTCCGTGTCCTTAGATTTTAGAACAAAATACAATCTTATCGAGTTGGCTAAGGTTGCAGAAAGTCGCTGGATGCAGGCCGCTTTCAACAGATCGGTGTGGATCTCCTTGGGGGAGGCCTATGTTCAGCAGGGGAATTCCTGTGGCTGAGATTATGACAATGATGATTACTATCTTATATCCTATTGTGAATGTTAATATCTCACCTGTATCCCTTCTTCCCTCGCTCCACGAAGTCATGTCCGGCATCAACGCGGTGCGCCTTCTTCTTCCCGCTCTCATTACTGGCGTGTTTGGCGTGGAACTTCCCGAAGCGGTGGTGCTCGCCGCTCTTGTGGAAGTCGTCGTAGAACTTATGTTCCTTGTGGAACTCATCCTTGTGGTACTTGTTGTGGTATCCTGTGAATAGAAGGCGTTGTTTCAGTTAGTCAAACATTTTAGGTAATAAAGAAAAAATTGGATATTATACTATATAATAAGAGTTATTAAAACTTCTGCGTGACCCTTTTATGCAACATCTTTTAAAGACTTGTCTTGTGATGTTAGCCTTATTTCAAGCCCTTTTGGTTGGTTTACTACTATGGTTATAATACTTTTCTTCTACATTGCTCCGTAGTTTTATAATATTAATGTGTTCTTATTGGTTTTTTAATATTTGACATTTATTTGGTTGTAATTTTCTTATCCAATAAAAATATTGATATAGCCAAAAGTACTGAAGCGGTAAATTGCTATCATAAAAGAGATATTAATTTTAATAATCTTGAATAAATTGATTTCGGATTGTTTTGTACGTGATTTAAGTGTGGTTTACGCTTTCTGGTTTCGAAGGAGTTGTTATTATTTGTTTTTTTTTTATGTCTTTGTTTCAATTAACTTTATACAGTTTAGTCGTTCACGCGAAAGTTTGGCAATTTAGGAAAATAATTTGTTAAACTATCTTACAATAAAAATATCGGAAGAAATAACTAACATATTCACTTTAAAAGAGCGACCGCTGTATGCATTAGCCTGTAATTTGTTTTTTAAGCCGGAAGTTACGGGTTCGATGTTTGTACGAATAAAGAGTTGAATGTGTCATATTTATTTTACGCAAGTTAAATTTGTTTTTCTAATTTGCCGCCAAGATATAGAAATAATTCAATTGCGAGAGTATGACCATGAATAAATCAATTCAAAATACAGCGTTAAGAGTCGAAAAATAAATTGTAGTAAGCCCTTGTAAGCCTGAAAGTGACACCCATAGACCTTCATGCCAATTCGATCATCTGTTGAAATAAATAATTATCTTTTTGAGAAAACTCCTTGACCGCACCAAGTGTTCTCTTGTGAAATGCCATTCGCAGCGGCTCGCTAGCAAAAACTAATATTGCACTACAATAAGAAACTTATTGTAAAAACAAATCTATTAACATTGCAATTGAATATTCATTTTATTTAATTAGCATTCGTAATAGCATATTTTTTAGGTTCGACAAATTGACTTATGCATCCTATGTCCAGAGTGGCATGAAATCGGATATACTCAGCTTGCGCCCTGAACAATTTCATGGGTTGCTATGGGATTTTCGCCACCATCTATGGTGCTTGCTACCTGGGAGGATATGAATATCCTTCCACTGAGATTCAATTTCAGAGATGAGATTACAGCCAGATTTTCATCATTTTGCGACATGTATTTAGCTGTTGTGTAACAGCGCATAATATGCAAAATTGATCTACTTCTTTGGGTGCTTCTTCAGTATTAAAGATTGACCGCCAGTTTCTTGCATTATTCTTAGAATCAGAAATAAATAACAGCAAAAAGGAATCAGAAAAATATCTCAAAACAATCACACTTGTAACTCTGTATATTACTATCATTATTAGTTTTAAAGCGATAGTGCAATGTGACGGTCTAATCCTCTACAATATGCCTTGTACCTATATAAGGTTACAGATATTAATTTACAGTTGTTGCCTAACACATAGATACAGGCGTAAGTTTACATAAACAACAAAGAGAGGGAAAATATTACGAAATGCATAATTGTAACCGTTTGAGGTCAATTGAAAGAATGTGGCGTGTTTAATAAGGTGATGTAAGCGGCTTTCTCCCACCGCAGCCAATTTGTTAGGCTATTATTCACAGATTTGAAACATTTTGATTACAAATCAATACGTGATTGTATTTGCTGATACAATTCTGTTGACACCAGACAAGCTATTGGCAAAAAACTGTTGCGTCGATCTCCTTTGGCTAGAGTAAGTAGTAAAATGAATGCAATATCTGTTTCAGAATTGCTGAACATTAAATGCTTTCGGGCATGATTCAATTATGTGTATAATACATCTAAAAGGAAAAGTATATACCTATTGCCTTGATCTAAAAGGTAAGCTACATAGTAATCTAAAAATATAAAATCAAATCAGCAATAAGACATGCAAACAAGGAACAAAATGGTGACTGCAATGGTCCTGATGTCATAATATATCGCTTATCATTACTATACTTTCTCCTCTCTCTTCCTAAACAAAACCATACGTGCTGCCATGCATGAAGCCATAGCATGCTCTAAACCATCTCGGCACGAACCAAAATTTTCGCAATTCCTTTTTTGTGCCGCACCGTCCATCTTTGGAATTGTTTGGCTCCATTGTCTCTTTGCTATAATCCTGGGTCCTTCCGCCGGTGCGTGAAGAGGCATCTTAGCAGATCAGTATAATTGTATGGCATGGGCCTGCCGTCTGATGCCATTCGACACTCTGCCTGGACGGCATTTGCGCTTACCATCAGTTACTATACCGTGCCAGTATAAGAACAAAAAAACTAACCTTTAGTCTTATGACCCTTCTTATGTCCTTTTTTCTCGTCGAAGTGCGCTCCCCTGGACCCGTGGGCTTCTTCTTCGTGGCTGCCCTTGTGTCCAGCGTGGTCGTGATGCTTCCTCTTCTTGCCAGCGGCGTCTTCGTACTCCTTGCGGTGTTTCTCGTCGATTTTGTACCCCTTGCCTCCTCGGTCTACGTGGTGGTCGTTCTGGAAGCCTTTTGCTGTCTGGAAAGTGGTGAACATTGGTTTTAGTTCGAATGTAATTTTTATTTATTTTCCATTCGGCATTATCGGCATCAATTTGCCCGGCTTAGCCGGGCAAATGATACTTTTAGTATTGCGGGTGTTCCCGAGGTGACAATGTTTTAATATCTTGGGGCATTCGCTCCCTATACGTTATGTTATGTTTTTTGCCATTTTTGCTGTAACTACTACTAATATAGGTAAAATACGTAGAACCGGCTTATAATAATTTGTTGTTCACATAAAACTAGCCATCAAAATGACTGGTGAACTGAATTCAGATCGATATCACTTCAGATCCATAATATTAAGTAGATATTCTAATGCTGAAGCCAATAACCCATTTACTACGTTACTAAAATCCTTGAATGCGCAGACAGAATCCCATATCTATTCTTAGAAAAAACAAACATATTGACTAGTAGATCGTTACAGCTCGGAGTTGTTTAAGAGCAGACAAGGGCGTCTGCTAATTTGTATACGTGAAATGTTTTCATACTGATCTGCCAAAAGTATGGCCCAGTTGGCATAATACTGGACGGCCAAGGCGGAGGTCACGGAGTCCAATCCAGTTTCAACAATGATTCGTTTTTGGAGTTATGAGTATATTTATGGTTAGATTACACCGCTTAATAATACTGGAATATAATTATGGTGAAACATGTTTGGTCACTTGAAACCTTCGGATTTTAAAGATTATCAATACCCAATAAACCAAAATGATAGACTTAAGGCTTAGCGTCGAATGAAGACTAATAATGGATGTAATATAAACTCAAGAAACGTAAATTCGCACGCATATTTACGTATTTATTTGCACATTTGCATGTTTTCTGTTTCTTTCATGTGATCTCATTTAATTAATTTAATTGTTTAATTTATAAGTCCATATCTATTATAATAATTTAATGTTTTTTATTTTTATCATTTGTCGCATGAATACCAATTTTAATTTTGATTTTAATTTAGTTTATTAATTTGTTTTAATTTGCATACTTTGAGCTAGTTGTGATTTCCTATAATTGAGGAAACACGCTGATTGCTTTATATGTGATATCATTATATTAACGCTATGTGTATTCCTTGTGGGGAAATCCTTTATTAAAAAAATAAAAAATAAAATAAAGCAGTTCGTGAAAAATCATATTTCGAACGTGTACAGTTATTAAGGTAAAGAAACCTAAGCATTGAGTTGTTACTGAAGATCAAAGAATAAACCGCTGATGATTCTCACTCACTTTTTGATATATTTTTTTTACCCATATTTTTATTTTTAAAATTTCTAATGTATCATCATGTATCAGCCCATATACGTCCCACTGCAGGGCACGGGCCTACTCTACAATCGAGAGTACGATTGAGAGTGGTTAGGCCATATAGTCCACCACGCTGGCCTAGTGCGGGTTGGTTGTTTTGGTTTGTTTTTTGGTTTGTTGTTTGGTTCTAATGTATGGTATAATATAATTTTATAAGATCTGCAACTCTATCACGACAAGGATAAAAAACATAAGTCATATATATTGTAAAAAAAATTATTCAATAATCGGATTGCTCGTCCTGGGGATCGAATAAAGCTACTTACGTTACGCCACTAACAGAAAATAATAGGTGTAATTATGCTACGAAAAACATATTTTTAAATTACGGCATGGAGATAACCTAAACAAATCAGTTAAATTCAAAAATTGATCGCAGTTTCTCTTAGGTCTAACAAGGTCAAACACCTGCCATATATCATACAGAGTACAGACTTCCTATGATTAAGTAGTGAGTGATTTACGTATAATCGGCGATCGTAATATTGGCTATTCGATGAAAAGAAAATTCATTAATACGGTGTTTTGAGCGAGCGATGACATAGTTCGGAGACTGCCCAACCGGAGTCACAGCCCACGGGTTCATACCAATGACATTCGAAAACTACCGTGAAATTAGTTTATGATTAGAAATTGAGTATCGCGCAATTGTGATTTAAAATTAATGATTATCTTCATGTTAAAAATTTAGTTTATTATATTAATGGATTATTAATAAGATGGATAATTATAGGTGGACGGACGATCTGACTAAGGTCGCAGGAAGTCGCTGGATGCAGGCCGCTTCCAACAGGTCATTGCGGAGATCATTGGGGGAGGCCTATGTTCAGCAGTGGACTTCCTGTGGCTGATATGATGATGATGATGATGATGATATTAATGGATAAATGATGATTGGGGTGATAAGACCGAAATTTGTATATTTTATTTATTTTTTGTTTCTGTATATTATGTTTTAGTTATGTGTACAATAAAGATTTACTTAAATAAATAATGGAATCAATTATGCGCAATAACAAGCTCGGCTGTGATACGACCGGCTTCAATGATGTTATGACAGCATAATATTGTTATGCGTAACAACACATGTAAACACAAGAAACAATAACTGAAATGTTCATTTGTGAATTTAAAAAACATTTTTTATAAGATGTGGGTACCTCTCATACAAATGACTTATCATAATGATTCTTACCTTGCCGCCATGCTCTGCGTAATGGTGGCCATGGTTGCTATGACCACCACCTTGCTCGTGACCGTGACCGTGCGTTTTATGATGATGACCTGCCGCCGCCACAAATTGATCATCTTCAGCTAACTGCTTCAACGGTTGAGAGTACGGAACAGGCTGCTCCGGCAGTTTCCCATCTAAATTAGCTGGAGCTACGAACTGGACGCCATCTGACGGCGGAGCAGCGAACTGCACTGGTTGACTGTGATGCACGTGGTCGGCGGAATGTCGAGGGTCAAGATATCTGGCCGCTTTGGGTGGCGCGGCGTATAGCTGGTAGTGATCAGCACTAGCGGCCAGCATTTCTTCATACGGGGGAGAGGATGGATCCAATTTCTCATCAGTTACTTCATGCACCTCATACTGATGGAACTGTCTGGGTGCCGCCGCATCGACTGAACGCTTATGCCTTTCAGAATCACATCTTCTTTTTACTCTAGTGTGGTCTGCATTCGTGTCGTATACCTCTCGTCGTTTTCTATAATTGCTATTTGCGGCATCACCAGCATAGTCGTACGAGACGTCCACATCTTCTTCTTCGTACCAAGGCTCCTCAATCAGTTCAGCAGCCGCAATCGCGATCGCAAACAGGCAAAAGGCCACTGGCCGCATTTCGTCGAACCACTACGCTGAAAAATTGATATGTTTTTTGTTTTATAGTTAAACCTCTCACCGTTGACTAAGGACTTGTGGGATGTTGAAATGTATTTTTTAATGCGGGTGAGCGAGCGGGCGGCCCGGCGCGCTGTGAGACCGGTACTGGTCGGTCGTACCCCTTAGTCGAATGTAGAAAGCGTTGTGACCCGTCCGACGCGAATTGACAATTATTTTCACGAATTTTCGAGTTCAGTGAAAACTGCGGTACAAAAAATACTTTTACTGGTTACAGATGAGTTGCTTACGTAATAGAACGAAATTGGCGGACAAATTGATTTCCGTTTGAACTATGACTCTTTGGTACGCAGTGTTTGCTTTCGTTTCATAACTACCGCATTTTCTAATTTATAAAATTCATGTTCTTGTAATTGCCATAATCTGTCGTAGCCAATGAAATATATTTTTAACACATATTTACAATCCTCTATGATAATTAATCATGAAAAACCACTATATTTAATAATTATATTTAATACGAGCAGATTGCTTGGTAAATGCAATCGCTGATAATATTCTGGGTGAATTGAAATGTTAATTACGTTAAAATACTATGACAGACATCTTATAGATTTAAAAAAAAAAACATAAAATAAACAGAAAATTAATCTATGCAATTAAAATATTAAAATTGATTTCGAAATTGATTATAATTAATAATTTGCTATAATATTAATCAGTATCATAGAATCATAGAATTTGGTAATATTATTTGAAATTGACGTTTTATTATTGCCTTTGACATTTTTAATAGACTGCGTGAAGGTAGTTTACAAATAATTGTTACCTCTTAACTAAATTACTTTATCAAAGACAAAAGAAGTACGAAGGCAACACTTTTATATCAGACGCTTATTTATGTTTATGAAACAAATAAGGAATTACGAAACAGTGAGATATGAGTTATGACGCACGTGAGTTACAACTTATGATAAAAATAATTTCAACATTACGAGGTAAGGTTTTCTTCTGCCTATCTTTATTTTAAACCTACTTATCTCAGTATATCAAATGTACTTTTTGCCTACTTTCGTAGGTTAGTTGTATCAGCTCATATACGTACTACTTTAGGGCAATGGCCTCCTCTACAATTGAGAGTACGATTGAGAGTGGTTAGGCCATATAGTCCACCACACTGGCTCAGTGCGGGTGGGTGGACTTTAAACACCACAGAATTTTTATAAACCCTATGGTATGCAGACTTTCTCTCGATGTTTTCCTTCAACGTTATAAGCAGTCAATAAATGTTTTGTTTTAGAATTCAGCGCCACCTGCCGTTCTTGGTGTCAGAATTACTGGGAATCCCATTCAGGTCAAATCATAATTTGGAACAATTGGTGCAAGATGTTGCCTGATAATAGAAATCAGGACCTAATTACTTTTATACGCATCAGACTATACACCACCACCGGATCAATGATAAAAAGGTAAGTAGGTAATCCTAGTATATATAAAAGATCTTCCGGTGTATTTTTATGTTGTAAACGGTACATCCTTGGATCGTATGAATTAGACGCCTCAAAGGTGATACCACTGTCTCAGGGAATATTAAGAAAAGAAAGAAAAGAAAATATTTTTATTTGTCACACAAGACAACTCACACATTCATCTAACATAGGTTTAATAACATGAAAAAAAAAGAGAAAAATAAATTAACGCGAAGGAACATTGCTGTTGCGTTTAATTCGGTGAAAAATGACGCCGTAGACCTTAAAGCTGGCGGAAGGATTTTCGTTTCTGCCGTAGCGTATGTTTATCGAATTTCGAGCAGAAGGGTATAATTGTGTATCGGAAGATAATCCGTTTTAAATTTATTTAGAAAGTTCTGGTATGTGAACTACTTGAGTGGCACAGTTGTGTGATTGCAACGGTGAAGTCTTGTATTCGAATTCCGGGTTGGTTGAATTTTTCAATTAATTATCAGCCTGGAGTCACGAATTTCTGCCTGATATGGCAATAGGCTCGCCTCATATCACATCGTGGGATAGCACACAAGGTGAAGACGTGGGTATTGTAACTGGTACCTGGCACTTTGCCTCTGTACTCTGCTCACACTTTCTGGGAAAAAGGTCTGAGTTTATCAGTTATTTGGAATATATTACATTTACCATCACGCAAACTGTACCATCACTGTGTAGTGTCAGCTTATCAAAATGCATGTTTTTTTTTCTCCCAGTGCTAGAAAAGGGCTCGTAAAGTCTAGATAAATGGGAGACCTTGTTTTATGATTGAGGATGTCGCCGTTTAGTTGGTAGGTCGCAATTTATTCCACAATTACTTTGGAGTGTGGTAGTTCGAATCCAAGAAGACAAATTAATGCGTTGAGGTATAAAATTATAGGGACGCCTGTGTTTTGAAGAGTACGTTTAAAACCTGTCCTTTGTTAGTTGTTGAAGTTGGTAACCCGCGGGAAAATCCAAGAAAGTGTTTAAATATATTTTTTAAAAGACCAATTAATTGACATTAAAGGTCTGTGAGTGCAGCCGTAAGAGATACAATGCAACGAGAGGCGTAGCATTGTTTTCTATGTCTATAGAACTTTAAAAGACGTCAATGTGACCCATTGTGTATAATTTTAATCCCTAGAAAATGTATTTAAATTCAGAGTGGTTTGTAAGTAGAATATACCACGCAATTAAACAATCATTATCTACCTTTTGTGAATATTTGAATGATTTTGTTTATTTTGTTTTACTGGTGGTAGGTCTCTCATATGTGCGAGGCCATCTGGGTAGGTACCACCGCAATGTCTATTTCTCCCGTGAAACAACATTGCTTAAATGCACTGTTGTGTTTCGGATTGAAGGACATTGTAGCCAGAGCAACTACTGGACATATTGAGACTTAACATCTTATGTCTCAGGATGGCGAGCGCAGTGGAATATTTTTACTGTTTATGAGCGGTCGTATCGCTTACCATCAGGCGAACGGCTTGCTCGTCTCGCCATTCATTGCAATAAAAAAAAAAAATTTTGTTTATTTAATTTAATCTATCATTATTAAAGGAAAACTTCTTTATTGTATCTTAAGGGCAAGAAAAAAAAAAGAAATGGTAAAATAGGCTCATCCGGGGTGGTACTTTCTTATTGGAGACCGATGTAAAGCGACAGCTGGATGCTCAAATACCCTGCCCTCGTCCCAAACTTTTTCCTTCTCGAACCTCTCACGATGTGATGGTCCGGTCACATATCCATGGTCCAAGCGCTATGGCAGCTGAATGAGAGGTTCCTTAAGGATTGTGCTGTTAAAATACATACATAATATGTTTGTATACTTACGCCTTTTACCAGAAGGAGTAGGCAGAGGTGCTCCTAGGATACCCATGTTTTGCCTTATGTGTTCCGTCGCACGATGTGATAGAGGGTGCCCAGGCGAGTCTATCGAAACATCGAACGCAAATTCCTGACTCCAGGCTGACAATAAATAGAATAATCCACTACCACTTTGTGCAACCCAGGACTCGAACCCCAGACCTGCGCGTTGTAATCGCACCGCAGTGTAATTCCACCATCAAGGCAGAGCCGTTAATGCTTTTAAAAAATACTAGAAATATTAATTGCATCAGCTATACAGTTCATGCCATTATGTTTGTAAGTATTATTACAAAAGATTCATTTAATAACAAATCATTCAATCACATTAAACCAAAGTTCTGTAACTAAGAAAGTTAGTTCGTTGTATTCAATAACATTGCTAACAACAAAGCAGCTTGCAGGAAGCCTCCGTGACGCGGTAGGTTGAGCCCGCTGTGAATTAGGAAGCCATAGGATTTTGTTATACCCAAATATTTTCTATCGGATTCGAATTCGGTGACTCTGAAAACATGTTGGTATTTAGACTGTTTATGTTTATCAATGGATTGAAACCTGCAGAAGTGATACTCTAATCTATATAACTCTCAAAGTCACAATACTAGTTTGGAGTAAAAAAAATCGTGACCCCTCACAAGTCACAATAGAAATATGGTTATGATCGTGAGATCGAATTCCGTAATGACTTTTCTCGTCTCCTTGACCAGCATCACGGAGAAGTTGTGACAGGTGTTTTTTGTGTCAAATTAAAAGCCAATGAAGTTAGATTTTGACCGGCGCGTGCTGATTCTGTATCAAAGTTACACAATACTAGACAGGAGATAGTTAACTGCAATGTAACCTTAGACAGTACAGTAAGTTGATACTAAATTTTATTTATTGAGACTAATACTCATATTGTGATAACCACGTAAAAAAAACTATAAAACAACTTATATTTTTGGAAAAGGTATTAAAAATTAAGATCGCGATTTCACCGAAACGGACACAAATGCTCGATTCCTATTTCCTACACCGTACACATATCCACTCATTTCCGCCTCATTTGAAATAGTGCCTAAGATTTAAGTTATATTGCAAATGTTCTTTAGCTTACATAATATCTACACATGTTTGCATAGCAATGGCCATTTTAGTGTTATTTCTTTTTTTTAATTATTTGTTGAAACAAAAATACATGTTTTATAATATAGCCGTTACATCACAATATTATTACTTGTAGTAAATCAGTGTTAGTGTATTTTAACAATTAACACTTTCTATGCGGGTAGGCTATGAAACTGGACTCGGTCAACGTCGTGGCGCCTGCCAATTCAGCACGCGGTGAGCTAGAAGAATCATCTCAGTGTGCTCCAAGGTTTGGTTTTGGTGATATCGTGGCTACGTGTTTCGGTGCATCATCGAGCATTTGCAGTGGATATCCGGGCTAGTGGTCTCATATGACTTTGTGTTTAATGGCCAGGCAATAGCTACACCGTCCGCAACAATTTAAGCCTATTGCGTAAACATTGTATAGTTACTCTGGCTACAATATCCTTTAAACTGAAATTCAATAGAGCGTTCACACTGCTGTTTAGCAAGAGAAATTGACATTGCGGTGTTGCCTACCTAGGCGGCCTCTTATATATGAGATACCTACCACTAGTAAAAGTGTCTTGACTTAAAATGTAAAGTTGAAGATGTCAGTTCACCTATTTAATATTTGCTTATTAATTACTAAATGAATAGCCTGTACAAAACACATTACAAACATACATTTTTACGTCGTAACGATAGTCTACAGTAGTTGAAATTTTACGGAATAAAATGTTTAGTTCCGCACGAATTCACAGAGTTCTCTCAAGTAGCTATCGACCAACAATCAATACATCACAAAAGATGTCAGGTACAATTAATGTTACCTACTTTTCTTTTTATTTTATTTTGTACCCTCAATAATATATTAATATTTTCAAAATGTTTAGTAAAGAAATCATAAAGCAATTTGTACCGAGGTTGCCGTTTGAATATAATCCAATACATTGTTGTTTCTGTTACGACAGTGACCAGACGGTACGTGCAATATTGTTTGGGAAATATAGCAGAATTAAATAGAATACCTAAAAAGCTTAATTTTGTTGGAATTTAGAAATACACGAAACGAAATCTAGCCCACAACGCGCCATTTTGCCTGGACTTCGGCATCGGCATCCGCAATTATAAGACTGTCGCTTCTAATGCCCTTTTTGAGGAAATCAAGTCAGCTCTTTTTTGGGACATCAGAGTCCAGCTATATTGAGTTGTAGACATTTGGTGCGAAGGTTCAGTGGTTATCATGACACGTCATGACTAAACCACGTCGCCATTAGTGTCCCTTGCCAATAAAATTCTTACTACTCCCTAGTACCTACGATTTTCAGTAAATCTTCCCTTTTAACACATTCAATTATTGATTCCATTTATTTAAATTTATTCTTTTTTATTGTTGTGTTGTGTTGTGTTCAGTGGCGTAACTACACCATCTGGGGCCCGTGGCAAAATTATCGGATGGGGGCCCCCCTTTTTTGTATGGAGGAAAATTGTTAAGCTTATTTTCCGGTACCCCGGAGAAGACCGAAACGAATATATTAGTGTCACTGGCCTGCCAGTAAATAGCGGCCGAGGCGGGTCCCTAACAAAAATCTGCGCTAGCATACCGAATAAAACCCTGACCTGCGCATTTCGGGCGGTACTGCACATCTACTAGTCGAGTGGGTCGGAATGTGTCCCTGCAGTGGCTCTTAAGATGTCCGCCCCTGAGATAACCCCAGTACTCACGCGTCTTTTCTATTAAAACAACCTAGGCTTCATGGAATATCACCCATGTTCATCCAGTCCCCAAGAAGGGTGACCGGTCGGATCCTTTGAATCGCAGGCCGATTGCTGTCGCATGCTGACTCTCCAAGGTCTTGGCGTGGGTTATAAATATGCAGCTTTTGATGTATCTTGAGGATCATTAACTGAGGGTCGTTCGGATGGTGGTCTTCTCGTTTATCTCACCCACCTTCAGGTGGAGGTATTGGATAGTGGGGGTGAGGCGATTACGGTAGGCTTGAAATTGTCATCGAGTGTGGCATGGCGTCGTTTCGGGGAAGCTACCTGCCTGGTATTTCAACCTGAGGAACTCTGAAAGTACATCGCCAGCTTTCTGGATGATCGCAGCATAAAAGTCATATTGGACGGCTTTTGCATCGAAACCAAGACCATTAATTCTGGTGTTCCATAAGGCTCGGTGCTTTCGCCGACCCTGTTTCTCCTGCAAATCAATTACATGTTGTCTATCACCAGCTGGCATTACTATGCAGATGTTAATGTAAGTGAGGCAAGTTCTTTAAGGACAGATGGTCTCAAATTTTGTTGGAAATCGAGACCTCTCTGGGGCAGGCCTCTCAATGGGGTAAATTGAACATAGCACAATTTAACCCCTCGAAGATATAAGTTTGCTCTTTTACAAGCAAGAAGTCAACTTTTGTAATGGAGACACTCTCTCTAAGCATCCGACAGTATTCATTGACCCGAATTATTGATAAAATTGCAGTTTAGGTGTCATTTGGAAGGCAAGGCCAAATTAGCCAGCAAAAAGTTAAGTTTAAGTTCTCAACAGAGACAAGCGGTACTTTTGGTCGGATTATCGGTTATTGCTCTATAAATGCGACGACCCGGCACGACGTGGAGTTCTGCTCTCACCTCTGGGTAGAAGCCCCAAAATACCAACTAGACCCACTTGACTCCTTACAGCGCCGAGCTTTTCGAATCATCGAAAATCCCGATCTCATGGAGAATTTGGAGCCTTTGGGATTGCAGTGAAACTTAGGGTCTGTCTGTGTAATCTATCAATTGTTCCACGGAATGTATTCTGAGGAAGATGGTGCCACTATCGCTATTCTCCCATAACACTTCCCGTCACTGCAGTAGAATTCATTCTCACTACCTGGAAACTATCCCTTCCCGAAAAGTACGTTTCCAGTGTTCTTTTCCACCACGCAGATGCAAGCTCTGGAATGAACTCTCTGCTTCGGTATTCCCTGACCGCTATAACCTATCCTTCTTTAAACTAGCTTTAAAAAAGTTCTTTCTTTACGGTAGGAAGCGACTTCATTTTGCTGGATCCCTGGATCTGCAAGTCTATGAGCGGGGGTGACCGCTGACCGTGAGGCGGTCTGTATGCTCGTATGCCTGCAGGCCATAAAAAGAACTCCACAACAAGACCACTTAGTCGTCATAATATCTTTACTACGTGGCCGGAGCCCAAACGCAGCAATGGTGATGGGGCTCCCTCAGAAGCCTAATATTGAAGTTTAATTCTTTTTAAAACCAAATCAGCGCTATTATCTATACATAATAGTTCTATTTCAATGGGTAAAATAAACTCTAAAGACCATTTTTATTTTTATGTATCACAAATAAACCTTGATATTTTTAATAATAATAAAGAAAATAATTTTTGAGTATCAATTTTGTTGGTAATAAATTAGCTTGGTTTTTTCTCTGCTTACGGCCTCCCGGGCCTGAGGGTCGGGCCGCCGGGGGCCCCTAAGGTCGGGGGCCCGTGGCATTTTGCCCACTATGCCACCCTATTGTTACGCCACTGGTTGTGTTGTTATTGTTGCAATTTATTTGATAAATAGCAATTAAAAATAACAAAAGCATTTTAATTACCTGTTTTATTGCCCCCAATTGTTAATTCACGGAACTAGAAATCGTTGTTGGCAATATGCATTTCTTATAGAAATGTTACGAAAATGTTTTAATAGGCAAATTGGGACAGACTTTACTATGTGTGTTTCTAAAGACATGAATTTATGAGGAAAGATAATGAATGTACAGGGTTATTATGTTGAAGTTCGTCCAGGGTAAAAAAAAAATGTTTTTTGGGATTACTGTATCAGCCCCTCCATATAAGTCCAACTGCAGGGAACGGGCCTCCTCTACAATCGAAAGTACGATTGCAAGTGGTTAGGCCTAGTGCGGATTGGAGAACTTTACAAACCAAAAAAAATCCTTAAAATCACTATGGTATGCAGATTTCCTCACGATGTTTTCCTTCACCGTTTTTGGGATTAATAGAAAATAAAAGCAAGCAGTTGTGGTAGATCGTATTTTATTTTCCATGTAATCAAATTGATACATCTAAAGCAACATCGTGCGTTACTCTTGATCCAAGTCATATGACCAACATTGACTCAATAATTTTTTTGTTTCCTATCTTGCTGTTTTTATAGAGTTTCGAGAGAATGTTCATGTTAACTGGATCCAGAATTTGGAGCCAACAATCATCAACATCAAATTTTACTGGGTAGTCAGTAATAACTTCTTGAATCGAAACAGTCATAAAATCATTTTGTTATGATAAGCACAGCTTCTTTGTTAAGATAATAGCTGATGTTGGTCACATCAAGTGGAGCAATTAGACCATACACGGAAACACGAAGGTGGGCGAGGGTGCATTATCAATTGATCGGCGACTTTACAAATTGCAGGGCGTAATGTACGTAGAGATAAAATAGACGCAAGGTATGGTAATTGGAGTTTCTAAAAATAGGGTCTCCAGCTGTTAGAGAAGATTATCCTTCACCAATTACTACAATTATTCTGATCTGCATAGTACTATTATGTACTCTAATTGCATATTGCAATTACAAGTACCATACGATGGCCGCTATCTTTTCCACCAATATTGTCTTTGGTAATTTAACTCACTGAACAAAACGCAACAGCAAAATACATCAATCTGAAATATTTCTTAATAATAATATAATTATTAACTATTACCCTTTTGTTTTCTTCAGGAAAGGGGATAGATGAAGATGTTTTCGGCAGACCATGAATAACTACAGCGATGAAACAGGAGCCATAGGGACTCTGGGTGAATTATTTTGTTATTGTTCTCGTAGGTAATGTATACCTATTGAAGTTTATTCTATTTGTTTTATGACATTATAAGAGACACAAGAGCAGACGGCTCACATGACGATAGGTTACTTACCACTCATAAGAATTTATAGCTCCATAGTGCATACATACATAAACTCACGCCTTTTTCCCAGAAGTGGTAGGGAGAGGTGTCAGGACACCCAAGTTTCGCCATTTATGTTCCGTCCCATGATGTGATAGGGAGTGAACCAATCGCTATATTGGGCCCAAATTCCTGATTCCAGACTGATAATGAATAGCTCCACAGTAATAGTCGGTTCTGTTTCGTTAAACTATAATATAAATTGTTTGTCCTTTAGTATTCAATGCGGTTTTCTCAATAATGCCTACTCGCCCCCTTCGCGCTAAAGTCTTGTTTACTTGAATAGTTCTTACAACCAATACCAATAGTGTACAAAAGCAACTGATCTTTTAAGTCAATTGATCTATGCAAAAATGTTGAGCTTTGTTTCAAAGTAAAATATTCTTTTTCTTGAATTAAACAGGCAAAAGCCTCATAGCGATGGATATTTATGATAAAAAATAAGTAACAAAAACGTTGTTATTAAAATTAGTAAAAATATTATTTTTAATTTAGTTTTATGTTCTCTTCTTCCTAACATGGATGTTGTATTCCTTGCCTCATTGGAAGGTGTAGATAGGTGTTACATAGACACACGTGGGAATTGTTGCTTAAGATATTTTGCATAGATCAATTTTATGATATTCTTAAATCTTTAACAAACATCATTTTACATTAGGTATTCATTATAGTATTATATATTATTATAATTAAGCTGTACATTAGAGCTATATATTTACAAATACGGGTACAAAAAAAAGAAAGAAAAATAAAAAAGGCCAATGAATACATAAAAAGTAACTATTATGTAGAATGATTGCACAGTGATCGTGTCTTTGTCAATGTGAACAAAAAAGGTGTTTTTTTTTTCTAAAGAAAAATAAAATGCTTATATTTCGCGGTATGATGGTTTAATGAATATATTTATCTTATAAATAGTACATAATAAATTATTGATAATTTTATCTATAATACACTAACAGCTTAATTTACATGGCACACTTTGCTCTTATAAAATTAATTTTAAATTAAAGTCTTTGTTTTATTATTGTTAAAATACATTAGTTTTACTCTAGAATTCAAAACGACTTTTCCATAAAATAAAGAGTTATTTCCATACTCCTGATTTATTTTCAGTCAAATAATAATTTCGAAACAAAGTAATTAGTCAAATTGAATTCTTTATATTAATTAGTTATACCAATAACTTATACACAAGTCTTGCATACCCCTAGTAAGTTTTAATCAAGTGATCCGACACAAAAGGCGAAAAGGGTTGTGGGTCTTTCATTTTCTTCTTTTTATGCAAAGGGCAGCTTTTCTGTTTGTGTCCCGTTTCTGATTTATTATGCGTGGGCTTGTAAAGAGCGGATAGTGAGACACTTTTTTCATTTGTTTTCTTACATATTTTCTTAAGATTATTATTTAGAATTTTATTCGCATCGCACGCTGCTAACGGCCCACTGTGCGCTGTATTTTTGTGAATTCTAGAACCTTCTTCCATTTGATTTGATTTTAACTCGTTTATGTAGGCTTCTGGAGACACTTCCAGTTTGCTGTGGTGCAGACATGTTGATGTTGCCTGAAAAATAGTAGCAATTTTGTTAGATTTCAGGAATATTCATTACATACTTAAATTAAATATTGCTAAGCTGTTTCACTCAACTTTGATATTATTTAAGGTTACTTCTTTTGATATCTAGTACACTGTATAATTAGGGAAGCCTATTTTCGCCATTGGACTTCCTTTAACTGAAACGTATAACATCTGTGGACAGATAATTAATTAAATGTTCCAAGAATTCCTATGAAGGCTTTACAATAGCAAACAACAGATAGCTTTTTGCAAAATCATATTCAGCACTAAACTTCCAATGGGTTCAGCTGATGCTAATGTGGTGTTAATACATACAGGCAGTGTCTGGTGCCTGGGTCGCGAGTACAGCGCGGCTCTCTCGGCCAGCTCGGTGCGCAGGCGCCACGCACGCTCCACTAGTATACGGCGACTTGCAGGCTGCCCGTCACCGCGGACGCTGTGCCATCTGAACAAGTGAGTACATTATTCAATAACTACGGATTGATTAATATAAAGTTGTTCCGTACTCTAGCACAAACCTGTAAAATCAAATTTAACATATTTCTAAATTATCTTTGACTGTATGTGTACGATTTCCGAACGCATCCTAAGTTGCGACGAGTATCGTCAACGTGGAACGCACTTCCTTCCGGGTCCGACCGCCATAACTGTTGCAACGCATATTGCGTGTGCGCCGCGCATAAATCTAATTCAGTACATAACTACATACGTTATCAATATCGTATCATATCTGTGAAACCAAACACTAGCAGTGCCCTTCAAATTATTTGAGGCGACCAGCAACCTTCCGGATCTGACCAGCACGAGGGGTACCCCGAAGACCAGCGGTGCCGCGAGGTGCAGGTTAGTACATATACAGTCCACTTTATAGAATTTCGTAACAAAAGTGGTTAGTGGTCTTGCGTGATTGTGTGGACTTGCAGGATTGCCATACTTGTTACTTTCGCATGCTCACGCTAGTCGCGCCGGCAAGGCAACCCTTACACCTCACTCATAAAGGTTTAAGGGACATAAGGTTTTCATTACCGTAGTGTTTCTCTCCTGCATGTCGTAATCACGGTCGATGGCACTGCGGATGGAGGTGGAAGGGAGGAGACCGTCACAACGCTGGAACTCATGATAATCGTGGATGCTCTTCTCACTATGAGCGTCCAAAATATGGGCATTTGTGGGGCATCTGCTCCTCCCAATCGCGAAGACCCACCAGATGGCAGTGTGGCGGGTTCGGTGGCAAGCTATACTGGGCGCCTCTTGCTCGTCTACATCGCATGTCGCCCTGTATTGCGCATGAGGGCCACCAAGAGGTTTTGTCAATAAGCAAAGCATTTTAGTCAGGGACCGAGCTTGACTGAAACAACTGAGCGGTGCGGACAGGAGTCCGCACGACAGGCTGATGGCCGGAGATCAAGACACAACCCCCGAGACTCTGAAATTGGAGTTGAAGTGCTTCTTCCTCTCAAAAAAAGGGTACCGCTTAATCTTCTAGTGCAATTGTACTTTCTGCTGGTTGCCTGCACTTGTCGAGATCGCGTCGGTGTCCTAACGCCTTAAAGCTACAATATGAGTAGATCGGCTGGACCAGAGTAATACCATGAAAATGTGACCTGAAGTAATAACAGCTTTGCTGTTGCGTTTCGTTCTGTGAGTGAATTTGCCTGTAAAATTTAAGGTCGCCGAATATCCGTACACGCTCAAGTAAACCCGCTGTTCCGTACTC
Source organism: Hyles euphorbiae (assembly GCA_023078785.2). Classification (NCBI taxonomy): domain Eukaryota; kingdom Metazoa; phylum Arthropoda; class Insecta; order Lepidoptera; family Sphingidae; genus Hyles; species Hyles euphorbiae. The sequence continues at coordinate 734,870 of CM041041.1, forward strand.
TAGCACAAGTCTGCAAAATTAAATGTAATATATTTGAGAACTAAAATATGACTGTATCTGTACGATTTCCGAACGCACCTTGAGACGCTGCTCTTATCGTCAACGCGGAACACACTTCCTTCCGGGTCAACTTATTTGAGGCGACCAGCAACCTTCCGGATGTGACCAACACGAGGGGTACCCCGAAGACCAGCGGTGCCGCGAGGTGCAGGTTAGTGCAGCATACAATTCACTTTCAAAATTTCGTAACACACACTATGCACAAAAGTAGAAAACTCGGATTTACAGAAGCTACACCCGAAAAGTGACACCATAATGGGTTTTTTATGAAACGGTATCTATCCCGACGAAACGCCAGTTCGAATGTTTATAGCAATCTCTCTCACAGAACGAAACGCCACAGCAAGCTGTAAACTCTTCACGTTACTTTTCTGTGAGAACGTGGTACAACCATAGCTGACCCGATATATTCGTACTGTAGCTTTAAGTGCTTGATTGTGGCAAATAGGGGCGATCAGTAGAAAATACAATTACACGAAGACAACGAAACGTTCTTAATAGAGGAAAGCGCTTTAACTTCCCTTCCGATACCTTAGGTAAGGTATCGGTCAGGCTGGGTCCCTAATCAAAATACGTCGGCATAACGATCAAATCTCTCGGTAGCCATCATGCGCTTTATAGACGACAGGCGCTGTGAACAGGCGAGAGGCGCCCCATATAGCTCGACATGATGCGGTGGCCCTTCGTGATTGGAATAGCGCAGATGCCCCACCATTTACCCCTACTTCGGATGCTAATTTCGTAAAGACTCCACGACAACTCATTCTACTATACCCAACTATGTATCAGCCCACATATATTTCACTGCAGGGCACGGGTCTACTCTACCATTGACAGTACGATTGAGAGTGGTCCCTTACTACTTAAGCCTTACCTGATCACCAGTTGCAGTACTCTGGCGTACTGGCCCGTACTGCGCAGTGCGAGGCACGCAGCCCGCAGCGACAGGATCTCGCCTCGCGTGTTGTGGTGGGCTGTGCTGAACGACAGCCGCATCGCTGTCGTGTAATACTCCAGCGACAGTGGTAGGAGACCTGGAAATTACATGCAGCTGGTATTCATATTACATTGAATATATGTTTTTTTATTATTATTATTTTTTTTGTAACTGTACCCATTTCCTCTCCTCTCCCTTTTTTTTTTGCCCTAACAAATCTCTATTTAACCTGAAGTCCACGGGCCAATGAGGGTTCGCGAGGATATGTAGATCATATGATTCAGATATAAAAAGGTAATGCTTAAGTAAATACATAAAAACCAAATACAGAAAAAGATAATAATTGGAATCGGAATGAAGATTACAACTAAGTTATAACATCAACCCAAATATTACTGATTTTGTTGCAAGTTGTTTAAAAGGAGCACCAGCCTTCATATTAATTTAAATTTATATATTTGTTTCTCGTACTAAATTAAATTGTCCTAAACTTATTCCTCTGTTTTATTAAGCGGGACCTTGAAATTGTGCTGCTCTATTTTCTATGGGCCCGCGGACTGAAATGGTTTAAGAAACATAATGGTTTCTTAGATTTACGCGAATGTTACACATTTAAATAAAACTATTATTTACGGATTTTATCGCGGATTACTTTACAGCTTTCAGACTGCATACTTTTAAGAAGTCTCAAGTGCCCCGTGACCATGAAAATAGAGAATAATAGTTTTATTTCAATGGGTTAAGAAACGCAGCCCTTGTATTTTAAGGTTTAAACGCAATTATGACTTTTTTGTGTTTACCATTTAAAGAAAACTAACTCACAAAAAATGCTCTGTGTCCATTTACCTCTATCTCTAAACCAGTTGCCATACAGCAGGTAATGCTCCCAGTTCTTGGGCTCCAGCTCGAGGAGTTTGTCTAGGATCCACCTGGTGTCCTCCTGAGGCTTGAGGTGCAGCAGCTCAAGGTAGGCCTGTACGAACCTCGGCTCCAAACTGATGCAGCGCTCCAGCATCCTCAGAGACTCGGGTATTCGGTTCTTTTTCCTGAAATAGGATTTAAATATGTTAATAATTTTTTTGACTTCCTCGGTGGCATAGTTGTATTATGGTACGCTTGTAAACCTGGGGTGTCGGGTTCGAATACCGAGTCGGATGAAGCGATATTGGATTTTTCTATTCATTATCAGTCTGGATTCAGAAATTTGTGCCCGATATGGTGATAGGGTCGCCTCCTATCACATCGTTGGACAGGACATACAAGGCGAAATGTGGGTGTTCAGGCACCTCTGCCTACTCCTTCTGGGAAAAAGGCGTGAGTTTATGTATGTATATATGTGTGTATGTAATATTTTCTTTTATAATGAAATATTGAATCCCTCGAACACTCATCTCTAAGTTTTTAATGTGTAATAATTTAATAGAAATATATTTATACTTAATTTTTGGCTACTATATATTTTGTTGCCAACTTATTAACTAAGTAAACTTCCTGCGTTTTGGGAAGGATGATATGGTGACTTCCCTTTTGTTTCTTCCATCAACACTAATTACCCACATCCTTGTTTCAACATTGAAGTCTCAACAAACATTAGATAACGAGCTTCGATAAACATTTTAATTACATTCGACACAAAGACGCATATGCAAATACATAGAATAAATATAAGGTGACAGATAATCAAGTCCTTAACCCGAGATAAACGCCTTGAGGAAAACAAGGACACAAAGTAAATGAGTAATTAATATTTATTCAACAAACACGCTTGGTGGCACTGTTGTAATGTTCTTTGTTGGTGTTTCATCTCGTGCGTACTTCTTGGCACACAATAAACATAAATAGACGCGTATAAATAATACAAGTCGTCATACTCCTTCAGCCTCCGGACAGCATCCGTGGCGCAGTTGGTTAGATGTCGGATGTGACACGAGAGGTCGCGGGTTCGATTCCCGCACCGAAACAATAAATTGTGTGATCTAAAGGTATTTGTCTCGATCTTAATGTGGGGTCAAGACTATGTAGTTGTCACTGTTGGGTGCATTTATTTAATTATGCTGTACTTTAGGGTGGAGGAATATCGTATTAGTGTTTCTAGACTAGATAGGTGCCCTTTCCTCCTCCCATCCTTATTCCTTCCCGCTTATTCCAATTGGCCGGCAACACAACCATGATCCAATCTTGTGAATGTTAATGGATGATTGTGATCGCTTACCATCAGGTGAACTGTTTTCTCATTTGCTGGAACCATGCAATGAAACAAATATTATCGAACATGATGATAGATTTGAGCCCTATAGCATTTTAAGAATGTTGCATATTTAACTTCTGGATCTCCATTAAAAGTATATCATATTTACGAGGACTTTAAGTTAGGTGGAACGACGAATGCTCACACTATTTTTAAAAGATACAATAAAATCTTGATTCCTATTCAAATAATCATTCAAAAGAATTATTACCATACTTTTATTAATAGATCACCTTACATATTACACCATACTGTATAGATTAGATATTCCTTTAATAACTTATAATTTCATAAATATCTCGTGCATATTATTTGTCTGGTCGAAAGCGTAACGCCTGTACAAAAACAAGAGCAATACCGCTGAGAAACTTCCGACCAGTTCGTTACTCTACAACACTACAAAAACCAGAACAGTCTTCACCGGCAAAAATATATTTGTAACGGATGATTTCTATGAGCGACGAATAAGGCAACCTATTCTAGTATGACAATGGTGCTGGTAGTTATATTAAGAGAATAGAATAAGAGTTAAATACAGAACGCAGTTTTCAACGGCCGATGTGAAGGATGGCCGAGTCGGGAGAGAATTACGCTGTGATTGCTGAGTAGATTTTGTAGACATTTAAATATGCTAGTTGTATATGATAGACAGCTTGTGTTAATGTACATGATGTTGGAAAAGAATAGAGAAAATAAGATTGCACAATGGGTTTCTTATTTGTTTTTTTTTTAATTTCGTTTTGTAATTAACTAGGTGGTCTCTTGTATGTGAAGGACCATGAGCTAGTGGGAATAATATGTGGAACCACTATAATTTTAAACTTATTACTATAGATACTGCTTACCTATACAACTTGGCGAGGTTATAGTGTGCGTTGACGTGATCTCTGTTGTATTTGAGGGCTTGTAGGAAGTGGTGCTCGGCTCGACCTGACGCCAGCACTAGGGTGCCCAGGTTATTGTGCGCGCTCGCATAACTCGGCCACAAACTGGAAACACAACAAATTATCCTTTTCTATTTCGAAAATCCTTTTTTTGATATCTTCCGTAGCGCAGGCGTCTACAGTGAACGAGAGGTCGTGGGTTTGATCTCCGACACAAATGTATGTGTGGCACTCAAATATTTATGTCGGGTCTGTATGTTTGTGAGACTGCAGTCTCGCGTAGTGTCTGATACTCACGACAACAGACTTCATAGATGTTAATGTGGGGTCAAAATTATTTATGCGACTATTGGTTGTTTTTTTTCAATTGCTTCAAGATCTACATAAAAAGATAGCTTTTTTTAAACAATAGTATTTAGTACTAGTAGGTTTTCAAATAACTGTTTCAAATAATCAATGCAATCTGCGTAAAGTTCGTCTCTTCCACCAGTGTAATGTCAAGTACTTGTTTTATTTCTTTTAAAATCATTTATGGCATTATCTTTCCTGGTTTCTAATATAAGATTTAAACTTACTTTAGTGCCTCTTTGTAATGCTTGATTGCATTTTCTTGTTGCTCTATATCCTTCAGGAAGTTTGCGAAGTTGTAGTGCAGTTTTGCATTGTAAGGTAGCACCGATAGGTCCGCTCTGAAAAAAGTAAATATTTGTTAGATCAGCTGTTTGTGCAGTGCAAATATTTATTTGATGATACATAGAATTATTGTACATAAAACACCATAAATACACACACGTACATAAAACACCATTGTGAAAGCTTAGGACTCACCGAAAAAATTCCACAATAATATTATTTATTTAATTACAAATTATTATAATACAAATCTTGTAAAAGTGGGCTTTAAATGCACGATGCATTTTCTATTCGTCTAATATATTAAACCATCGTAATTCGTATTTTGTAAGTAGATGAAGTTATACATTATGATTTTACTAATAACACCATAAGCATTAGATGGTTAGACATAGGTCTTTACAAACACATGCAACTGGACACTATATTTGGCTTGTGATACCGAAATTCCAGTAATGTACTCTGCACAGTAAGCTACAGATCCTACATTCTCTTTACCGAATTGCAGCTTTTACCCATTCATCCCAAGTCCTTACCTTAGCAAAGTTTCTCTAGTTCTCCAATCTCGGTTCCTCAGATGAGTCCTAGCAACTCCAGCGGCTACCAAAATAGCGACACACAGGATCAAAAATCTTCTTCTATTGACGCCACGTCGCCACAGCAGCTGAATACCGTACGCAGTCAGTATCACTGATCCCACACTGAAAATTTGCATTAGATATCTTAAGGACTAAAGATTTGAGTACGCAGGACGAATTAAGTTGGAGTAGTATGGAAGATAAATAAAGACATAAAATTATTATTATTACTGCAGTAAATTTAAAGCAGCAGATGAGAATAAGTAAGCTAATTACTAGTGGTCTTTCATATGTCAGTGGCTGCCTGGGTTGGTAAACAGCAGTGTGAATGCACTGTTGTTTTTGGGTTTGAGAGATATATTAGGCAGAGTAACTACTGTATATATTGACACTGAACATCTTATGTTTCAGGATGGCGAGGGTAGTGAAATGCCAAGTATGAAGATTTAGCAAAAATAGTTTTGAAAATTAAATGACCCAAAACTAATAAATGTGTTTCAATATCAACTTCTGTTACCTTGGTATGTAAAGTATTCTCTCGGCTACCACGAAACCAACAGTGACCAGCAAGTTAGACGCCGGCAGATACGGTATGATGAGCAGCATCATGCCCACCAGTGCTGGAGTGTGGCGTTGTAACTGAAAAGGCGGAAAATATTTATTTTATGGTTACATATATGTATATGTACATGGCCTGAGCCCTCTTAGTCGAACTATAGATTGCAGAAAAATCCTGTGCTTAGCAATGATTAAGGACTGATAGAAAATAGGCTATATAACAAACTGAATAGAATTAACATTTCCATGTCCTCAAATTATCCAATCTAGGGGAATTAATATATTATGTACGTAAACTGCGGGTGTTCGATTTTCCAGACAGAAAATAACCAATTAATAATAGCGGCTTACTTTCAATAATTGCTTACTTCGTTTGCTTCAGATAGCCGATTGTAAAAGTAGAATAAAATGATTTAGGAATAGGCAGAGAAAAACATTTGTAATTTGTGTCCCATATATCTCTACACACGGATTATGAAGTTAAAATAACATTAAACGATTATCTTCCGCTAATAAAGTTATTTACCTCCAAATCCACCAAACACCGGTACAACAACGCCAGCAAAGCACACAAGGCTGCAAAAGTGATTAAGTTCCTAATGTCTAATACGCTGGTGATGAGAGAAATTGACCCCATTTGCCAGTCATGGCTCAGCGTCCACGGACACAGCAGTAGCCACCAGTTGAATGCAGCTAGGTAGCAGAATGTCATCAGCCTGCAAATAAATAATCAACAATTTAGATTAAAAAAAAGAATAGATAAAGATACGCGGACCCTGGTAAAGACCGGAATAACGGTTGGTGGAAAGAAAAAACACATAAACTCATACCTTTTTGCTAGAAGGGATTGGCAGTGGTGCAACCGGGAAACACACATTTTGCCTTGCATGTTCCATCTCACGATGTGATAGAGGGTGAGCCTATCGCCATATTGGGCACAAATTTCTGACTCCGGGCTGACAATGAATAGAAAATATTATATGATTTCGCCCGACCGGGACTCGAACCCAAGATCTCAGCTTTGTCACCGTACCATAGCATAAAGATGCCACCGAGGCTGTCGAAAAATAAGCCTTTGGAATCGCTTCATAATTGTTTTACAGTTTATATGTTCAAGGAATATTTAAAGCGGAATATCAATGAATACATTGTCGTCTGATGCCTTCAATGCACGATAATGCAATGCTACCTTTTAATGAATATCATTTTATCCTAAACAATTTATAACAGCATTACTAAATTGTAAAATACCTGGTGCTAATTACTACATTATTCAATCAACCGCGTCGATAATATTTATGGTTAGGAATTTGCGGTACAAAATTATTATGAACTATGTGGACAATAATTTTGTACAGTATTCATATTATTAGGTCACGTAGTTCCCAGCATAGTTTTTGTTGTAATACTCACTACATTTAGTTACATAGAAGGACAAAGCCGTAATTATAAATAATTTTGTTTTCATTTATTTGAAACCAATTTGAATTTATATATCACACAATTTCAATTCTTACAGTGTTCACAGTTCTAAAGTTCTTCAAGTCTCTTGTATGGCAAAGTATATTTATAATAATAATAATAACAACATAATAATAACAAGTCCTTCAGCTGGGGTCCGCAACTCCAAGAACTCAGTCGTAAGTTGTTCGCCTCAGCTAGGTCCTTGCGAAGATTACACAATCTTTTACCTGTTGCTACGAAGATTTCATTAGCGCAAACCCTCCTTCTTCCTATCCTTGATTATGCCGATGTCAGCTATCCTGATCTCACCGAGGACCAACTAAATAAACTTGAGCGCCTTCAAAACTTTATTATTAGATTCATATTTGGATTACGCAAATATGATCATGTTTCTGAGTTTCGTACTAAGCTCAAGTGGTTGCCCATACGGCTTCGTCGGAATGCTCACATTCTTTCTCTTCTGTATAATATATTGTTTAATCCTGTCACCCCATCTTATCTTAAAGATCGTTTTGTATTTCTCGATGACTCCCATACAAGATCCCTAAGGTCGTCAGAGAGACTGGAGTTGAGAATGCCTGTGCACTCCACAACTTTTATGGATGGGTCGTTCACCGTCAGAGCTGTCCGATTGTGGAACGCCCTACCGGTTGTGGTAAGACGGGCACAATCACTGCCGTCGTTCAAGAAAATGGTTAAGGATCACTACCTTTCTCCTACATTTACTAATTGACGTGGACAACTTTCCTATGTGTATATATGTACTGATGCTCTTATATATTATATATATATATATATATATATATATATTTATATTTATGTATGTATATTATGTGTATGTATGTATATTTATATAGATGTATTGATGTATGTATATTTTTATTATTAATTAGTAATTATTTGTAATTCTTATATTTTTCCTTCTTAACTACTATTCTTTACACTTTAAGACTGCCCTCTATTTATCCGTTCATAAAATCCATCCCATGGTTGTCTGGAAGACATTGCCTTTGAGCGATAAGACCGCCAATTGTACTTTTAAGATTGTGATTTTCGTTTTATTTGTATTTTATTTTTGTGTGCAATAAAGTGTATAAATAAATAAATAAATAAATAAATAAAAATAAATAACAATGTTTATTATATTAGAATAACAAATTAACAATTGATTAATACCCTGACTCCTGAACTAGTATACCCTCTATGGCAGGAGTTAGTCTCTTTCATGTATCACAACTTTGGTAAATATTTTGATATATGGATCAAATTACCTGACAGCGAATGAAGGATGGAACGCTGGTGGATTATCCTGAGGAGAGAAGGCTGGCAAGGATCCTTGCAGCAAGGCCAACCTCGCCCCGGCTAGAAACGCCAACGCTGCAAGGAGTTTCACTATCCTGGCGCAAGCGCTCTCTCCTTTCCATCGCCATTTTACTGGAGACGACGATCTGAAAACGAGTTTTAATTTAACAATTTGATATTAAAAGGTGATGATAGATACTGGTGAAATCCAAACAAATGTTGAAATATTGTAAGAATGTATAGTTAAATTACGTCGATATGCTAACCGGTAGTATTATCAAGAGTCGTTGATGAATCTAGTACTAGTAGTTTAAAGTATGTTGTCGGTCAGATATGCCTATCACCATTACAAAAGTATTTATTTTTACACAAAACTTCTGTCTAAATCAGTTAGAGCTGACGAAAACGGAAATTTTCCATAATAATAATAATAATACCAAGGACTTTTAAAAAATAATTTAGTCTCATAGATAAATAAAAACTAAGGCGGAAAACAACTGCAGTTACTGTATACGATCAGAAAATGATTATGAATTCCCAAAGGCCGGCAATGCCTCTCCATGCTCTATGTGTTGCATGTTCATGGGCAGCGGTGATCACTTACCACCAGCTGAACCGCATTCTCGTTTGTCCACTATAACATAAAAAAAAGTATCTTGCATACCGCTGTATGTTGCTCCAGCATCTATACAAATCGAGCGTAGCACTAAACAGCAGAGCAGTGAGTCCTGTCTCCTTCGCGAGCATGCTGAGAGCGCCCGCCGCCACGCTCCACCACACTCTGTGGCATCCTGAACTCCTGGAATGTCATAGATTTATTTGTTTAATTGGAATGAATTGCAAGACGAGCGTTCCTTTTACTGGTTTAAAGCGATGCAGCCGCTCATAAAAAGTAGAAAAACCTAACAACACCTTGAATTACAAAGCAATATTTGGCGTTCCACTGCGCTGGCCATTCTTAGACATAAGATGTTATAGAAATATTGAGGCTTAACAGCCCCAATATTTTCAGTAGTCACTTATGCGAAAGATATCCTTCACAGCGAAACAAAACAGTGCATTTACACTGCTGTTTGGCGTGAAAAATGGAAATAGCTGTGATACCTACCCAGGCGCCTTCTTACATATCAGAGATATACCACCAGTAAATTATTATAAATAATATTAGCAGAAAATAATACAGATGACCGCCCGCCCACAATACCATAGTGAGGAAGGGACGTGACATCGCGTGTAGGAATGTCTTAAAGAGCTGGCTCACACATCACTCGTAACATCCTGCTTAGTAGCAGGTTTAGTAACCTGTCTCTGATTTCTGAATACTTCGGTATTTTAGAGTCTGACCATCCCACACACTACAAGATAAACAATAAAATGATATGCAAAGAATTTACACAAACAAAATCTCGTTTATACTTTTAGGTTAGAAGGTTAAGACTAGTGTCTTTTATCGTCTTGTCTCAGTAGGTATTACATTAGGAATTCCTAAGATTATGATCTGCTGTCATAAAATTTAACGAACACTATTATATTTAAATTAAATAGAATCAAAATCACAAACAACGATTAGTTATAATTAAAACGAAGACAAAAGCAATACAATAACGCTAACTAATTAGGGATTGAAATTATCCAGAATTTGACGCAAACTTCGCGTACTCGCAAAGCCTCCGTACAATAATTGGATGATTGTTATTCCAGCTTCGTGTTTAAACGCGTCCAAACTCTGTTTTGCTTCTAAATCTAGTTTAACCGGGTAACCGTTCAGTTGTTTTGATATATTTAGACTGTACTTTAGAGATAAATCAATTTCTGAAGATAGTTATGCTAACTTTAGGATAGATAATATGTTACACCGCGCTATTGTTCGTTTGGAAATAGTCTGGAACGACTACGAGTCTGGCAATAAATTATGTTTGAAAAAACTAAAAATTATGCTTTAGTAAAAGACCCAACTAAGATGTTAAAATCATTGATAGTAATGTTAAAAGGGCAAAATAAGTACAAATCACTATCTTTAAAAAGTAGGTGAAGAACATACCTATCTAATTCAGCTTAAAGAGAAATAAAAGAACTGCTTTTTTCTTAAAAAAAAGTAATACGTCAACCATGAAAAGTTTTGTAACTTACCCATGATAGAGAAGGATAGAAGATAGAAAGAAGAAACACGCCAACACATCAGCGCGGCCAACAACACCTGCTACCTGCAACAATGAAACAAAGATCTAAGTTATTTCGTTTTACTCTACTCCCATCTGAAAATATAATCAATAGAATAGACAGCCTCCGTGGCGCAGTTGGTTAGACGCTGCCTGTGAAACGAGAGGCCGCGGGTTCGATCCCCGCACCGAGAGAAATGTTTGTGCGGCCCACAAATATTTCTTCCGGGTCTGGGTGTTTGTGAGACCGAAAAGTCTCTCGTAGTTCCTGATACCCACGACACAAGACTCGATCTTAGTGTGGGGTCAGGACTATGTATGTGACTGTTGGGTGTTATTTATTTATTTATAGGGTATTGATAGGCAATACCACGCAGAAGGAAAACATCGTGAGGAATCATACATACCGTGGCGATTTATAAAAAAAATCTATGGTATGTATGTCCATCAACCCGCATTAGGCCAGCGTGGTGGATTATATCCTCACCACTTTAATGTACTCTCGAATGTAGAGGAGGCCTGTGCCTTGCATTGGGACGTCTATAGGCTAATACAGATCTGACACCGATATCGTAATAATTTTTTCTTGTTATTTGGATTTTGAAAGGAAAATATATTCATACTTTTTAATTAAATTAGAATGCTTGTATAATTTTGTGGTAAATTTTAAAACTTTGAGAATCGGTCGAAGGAGTTTATAAAAATGAAACAGCAACGGTCACGGTTCAAAGTGTAATATTCAATTTTAAAAAGACAGTTACGCACTGAACAAAGCGCCTGACAAATAGTGATGGCACTTGTTCCTAATGAGCATTCGACTATTCGACTAAGCTAAAACTTATGTGCTAATAAAAATATAATAATAAAATATTAAAGGAGAGGCTGCAACATGCCCCCAGCCGTTGAATGCCGTGGGATTCAACCAGAAGTCGCCAACAGTGGACATATTTTTGATGCAGCTCTCTTCACTACACCATCTGCAGTGCGAATTTCAGCAACTCTGCATACATTGTCGTTGCCAGGATACAGGGCAATCACTCGACCCAACTTCCATTTCATTGGCGGTAGATTGTCGTCCTTAATAACAACAAGAGTGTCGACCTTCAAGGAGTCCTTGCAAGCTTGCCATTTCACTTGTTGTTGGAGCTCCGACACGTATTCTTTGCTCCACCTTGCCCAGAAATGTTGCCTCAGTTGCTCGATCCTTCGATGCCGAGCTAAATGATCGTAGTTGAAGTCGCGAAGATCTTCAACTGGAAGCGAAACGAGGGGCCGTCCGATTAAAAAATGACCTGGAGTCAAGGGCAGCAAATCTTCAGCATTCGATGACATCGGAGTGAGTGGTCGGGAGTTTAAAATAGCCTCAATTTGTACTAAGGTGGAATTAAGTTCCTCGTAAGTCAAGTTACAGTTGCCCAGCACTCTCACTAGGTGATGTTTAGTGGATTTGACACCCGCTTCCCAAAGACCACCGAAATGTGGAGCATAGGCAGGTATAAAGTGGAAATTAATTCCATCCTGAGCCACACTTTCAGCCAAGGATCTACAGTTACGCCTGAGAAAATTAGAGAGTTCGTTATAGGCTCCTACGAATGATGTTCCATTATCGGAATATATATTAAGAGGCTTCCCTCTTCTAGACATGAATCTACGTAACGCCTGCAAATAATTATTACTCGTCAAATCGCCCACTAACTCTAAATGTATAGCTTTAGTCGTAAAGCATACAAAAACGACGATGTACACCTTCATCAATCGACATCCACGACCCTGACGACTAGCTGACATTATTGGACCCGCGTAATCAACGCCTACGTTTTGAAAGGGAAAATCTGCAGGTGATAATCTACTTGATGGCAAATTTCCCATCTGTGGTTGAATAGTTTCCCCTTTCAAACGTCGACAGCGCACGCATTGACGATAGCACGCTCTAGCTAAACTGCGCCCACCTAGCGGCCAATAGGTTTCTCTTATTGTAGCCAATAATAATTGTGGACCTGCATGCATCAATCTTCGATGCTCATGATTAAATAAAAGTTTTGTGAAGTGATGAGTGGACTGTAATAAAATAGGGTGCTTCTTTTCGAATGAATATTCTGAGTTGTGTAACCTGCCGCCTACACGAATAATTTTATTTTCATCTAAAAAAACATTATATTTTAATAAGCGATTTTTAAACGGCAATTTCTGATTATTTTGTAATAAATAATATTCACTAAAAGATTCCCTTTGAGCTTGTGTTATAATGAAGTTTAACGAATGTTGTAATTCGTGAGTAGAAAAACAATGACTGTTCTCGGACTGACGTCTATATAAATTAATAAATCGAAATACGTAACATATCGAGCGTTGAAGTCTTATCAAGTTTGAGAAACGTTGGAAATTGATACAGCTAACTTCCAATTGTGTGTTGCGATTAGTGTTGTGTAGACAAATATGTGTTTTGAGTTCAGGTAAAGATTGTATATTATGTTCAATGAAAGGCCATGACGTGCTGTCCTTTCGTAAGAAGGAAGGCCCAGACCACCACAAATTTAATGACTGCAGATTTGTGGCTTCAACCCCTCGTGAGATAAGATCCGCAGGATTATCATGTGAGGGGACATGCCTCCATGTGCACAAATCAGTAGTGTCTTGAATTTCCGATACGCGGTTGCGAACGAAGGTATTTAATTTTATGGGAAGCATTTTTAGCCAACCCAACACGACCATGGAGTCGGTCCAAAAAACTACATTCGAGACTGGTGTTCGGAGGGAACTAATGACCTTTTTGTACAAACGGGCGCCAATCACGGCAGCGCATAATTCCAGCCTAGGAATAGTAAGGGATTTGATGGGACTAACACGACTCTTGGCCATCAAAAGATGAACACGGACAGTGCCGTCCGCGTCACAACTACGCACATATAAACACGCACCATAAGCGCTTTCCGACGCATCGCAAAAAATGTGAAATTCTACCCGCTTATACGCATCAATAACAATGCGGCGGGATACAGCCAAATCGTTAAGCGCTGGCAAGGCTCGGAGCAGTGAAGACCAAGTGGCGATGACTTCAGTGGACAACCTTTGATCCCATGTAAGTTTCTCTAACCATAATCTTTGAAGTAGCATCTTCATACGGATAACACAAGGCGATAGCAATCCCAGTGGGTCAAATATTCGCGCAATGACGGATAAAATGTCACGTTTTGTATTTTCCACCGTTTCAGGGATGTTTATCGGAAAACGTAACGTATCTGTTTGTGTATGCCAGCTAAGTCCTAAAGTTTTGCTAACGCAGTTGTCTTTTTCTATGCCTAGGTCTACAAGCGGTTGGTCAGATTGTGTCGAGACTAATGAGCACTCGTTGGACTTCCACTTCCGCAGCGGCATGCAAGCAGAAGCAAGAGCTTCAGTTACCTGCCGACGCAAACTGTCAGCTTCATTAAGTTGGTCCGCACCTGTCAAGAGGTCATCGACATAAAAGTCATGTAGAATGACCTCAGCGACTCTTTTATCCTCGCATTCGAGCCCGAGTTGTTTTAAGCATCTTGTAGCTAAAAACGGTGCACTCGCTGTACCATAGGTCACGGTATTCAGTTTATACGTTTTAAGATTATCAGTTTCGGTATCACGCCAAATTATTTTTAATAAATGCCTATCCTCAGGATGTATAGATACTTGTCTATACATCTTTTCTATATCAGCGGAAATAACATATTTGTACATACGAAATCTGATTAAAATAGATGTTAAATCATCTTGAACAGTAGGCCCTACCATTAGAATGTCATTCAAAGATATTCCTGCAGTAGTGGGAGAACTAGCGTTAAAAACTACGCGTAATTTAGTAGTTGTACTACTTTCTCTTAGTACGCCATGATGAGGTATATAATACGAAATTTTATCTTCGTCCGCCTGGCATTCAGACATATGCCCTAAAGAGATATATTCCGACATAAACTCTTTGTACATTTTATCTCGCGAAATTTGACTTTTGTTTCGTCGTTCAATTGATATAAAACATCGTTTTGCTCGTTGAAATGAATCGCCTAAAATATCAGGACATTCCTTTAGAGGTAATCTAACACAGAACCGACCATTTGATAAACGTGTCGTATTCGTAATAAAATGTTTTTCGCAACGTGATTCCTCATCAGAATAAGTAGATGACTCATGCTGGCTTAATTCTTCGATTTGCCAAAACCGCGTTAATTGCGTTTGTAGATTATCCAGTTGTGAAGATTTATCGCTCGCAATATTAGCGAAATTACATTTTAAAGGCTTATTAAATTTATTTTCGAAACCGATGTCAACTGGACCACTAACTATCCAACCAAGTCTAGTTTCAAATATTAGAGTAGAACCTAGTACGATGCGTTCCGACCCTAATAAACTCCAAAATATGTCGGCACCTAAGATCATGTCTATCGGCGCAGGAGTATGGTAATAGGGATCCGCTAAAGCTATGTCCGTCGGTATATTTAATTGAATTTGTTTACAAGGCACATTGTCAGTAATCGTCGGCAAAACGAAACATACGATATTGTCGCAATAAGATTCGCGCAACGATTTTATGTGAACACGACACATTTTAGCTACCGGTGACAATAAACTGTTAATTCCTTGGATATAGTTATCAGTGTTCACAAATGGCAAATTTAATTTATTAAATAATGATTCCGTCATTATACAAGACGAGCTGCCTGAATCAAGTAGTGCGCGCGCAACGTGTTCCTTATTATGAATATCATAGCATCTAACTAACGCAGTCGACAACAAAATATCGCGCGAGGTAGGCGTGTGCGAATGCGCAGTGATATTTGCAGATAATGCGATCGAGCGGGTATGACCAAGCTCGGGGACTGCGCTGGCGCCGTTATCAATGTTGTGTAGTGGGGGCGCACCAGCCCGGCTACTGTCGGTCGAGCGTTGTATTGTTTTGCTGGGCACGTTGCTTATTTGTTTTGTCTTCTTCTGGTTGTGAATTAATGTATGATGCTTATAACTGCAAATTTTGCAACCAGATTTCTTACAGTTTTTAGGGTAGTGCCCGCGACGAAGACAATTGTAACAGACCTTAAAACTCGGCAAAATAGACATTCTTTCATCGACGCTTAATGCAAGGAACTGTGAGCAAGTGTTCAGATTATGATCACCGCTGCATTTAGGGCAACTAGAACCAGTTGAAGACGCGCTAGTGTTATCGCTCAATGATACCATGGATTTGAGTTTAGTGTTATAAGTGTGTTTTGTGAGAGTGTTCGGTTTTCTAGTGTTGTACAACTGGGCGCGTTCCAACGTTTCAACAAAATCAGCCCGTTCATGCATGAACTCCATAAATTGATTAAAGAGAACTGATTTTGTTTTAGGTATTCGCTTTTTATAGCTTTCCCACTCGCGGAATGTTTTTGAGTCCAATTTATGACTAAATAAGTGAATGAGTAACGTGTCCCAACTGTCAACCGGTTCTCCCAACTTTTGACAGGCTCGTATGTGTTTGTTAATTTTGTCGATCATGTTACGTATCGCGACTGACGACTCCTTTTCTAATGATTCCATATCAAAAATAGCAGATACATGGTTTGAAAGTAATAGGCGTTTGTTATCAAACCGTCCACATAATAGGTCCCAAGCCAGACTATAATTGTCAGCCGAAAAATCCACTGATTGAATAATTTCAGCTGCTGAACCCTTTAAAGATGTTTTTAAATAGTGAAATTTGTTGACGTCATCAATATCGTCATCATTGTGGATGAGACTAATGAAAGTGTCACGAAACGCGAGCCAATTATCATATGAACCCGAAAATACTGGTAAATTTATAGTAGGCAATTGGGCGACCTTACGTTTACAACTGCTGTTAGTAGATTTAGCATCGTCATCACGATCTACCTTGCACATCGATAAAATATGCTTAGCTTGAGCTACTAATGCGTAATATTCGGATTCAACAGACGTTCGTTCATTTATTTCGACATCAAGGTTATCAGTGATACATTCTAATTGAGTTTGAACTTCGTTAAATTCGTCATAAAAACTCTCTAACTTATCAAGACGCGCCTGCAATTCCAATACCTGACAGGGGTTCAGTTTTAAATCCGAGATCTGAGATAAATAGTTAGCAAAAATAGTTATCCTTGCTTTATAACTGCCTCGCTTCCTCTTCAGGTCCTTGATATCGGCCATTTTAAGAGGCGAGTGCCACAACCCTGTAAATTTACAGTTTAAAGATTAACAACGTATTTTATTAAAAGTTGTATATACCTATTACGCTTTAAGTATCTTAGAATAAGTATCAATATGTAATAGGCTAAGAATTAATTAATAGTGTACAGCTAGTGTTTGAGTGTATACAACGTTTACTATACCGATTAAAATTACTTACAATAAATAACGTCTTTAATTACCTATACAAATTTGTAACGTTTAAACTAGTTAACTAATGTAACTTAGCGTTACTGTACTGTATGAACAAGTATTTGTTAACTATTATTATAAATAACTTTTACAAATAAGATTTATTAAACTGTCTAGTAACAACTTTATACAGTGTTGTTACTTATACAATAAATGGTTTAATAGCAGTGTTGTAAAAAAGCTCGAGTCGGCGCTTAAACGCTCGAGTCGACGCTCAAGCAGATTGCTCGAGCTCGAGTCGGGACTCGACTGAAGCGCTCGACGCTCGAGCAGTGGCTTGAGCGCTCGGCTCGAGCTTGAGAGCGCGCTTAGATTACATAGTTAGAGAAACTGTAAAAAAGATCTGTATCTGTATCAGCCCATATACGTCCCACTGCAAGGCACGGGCCTACTCTACAATCGAGAGTTCGATTGAGAGTGTTTAGGCCATATAGTCCACCACACTAGCCTAGTGACTTACATACCATAGAATTTTTTATAAATCGCTATGGTATGCAGGTTTCCTCATGATGTTTTCCCTTACCGTTTTAGTGCATGGTGATTGACTATCAATACACACATGACTCCGAAAAGTCAGAGGTGTGCCCTGGGATTCGAACCCGCGACCACCGTAAAAAAAGATAGTATAATTGAAATAAGACAATTTCAATTTTATTTTTAACGATATTTATATTATAATAGTAGAAAAATACTTATTTATTATTAGTATACAATATGCCATATGATCTACGCCATAAGGCCCAAATTACATTACAAGTGTGGTTTAGCTTTTTGTTTGTTTTTGGTTTTTGTATTTTACTGGTGGTAAGTCTCTAATATGTGAGAGGCTGTCTTGGTGGGTACCACCGCAATGTCTTTTTCTCCCGTCAAACAGCAGTTTAAATGCACTGTTGTGATTCGGATTGAAGGACATTGTAGTCAGAGTAACTACTGGACATATTGAGACTTAACATCTTGTGTCTCAGGATGGCGAGCGCAGTGGAATGTCAAGCATTGCTTTGTAAATCAAGGTGTTGTTTGGTTTTGCTACTGTTCATGAGCGGTCGCATCGCTTACCATCAGGCGAACGGCGTGCTCGTCTCGCCATTCAATGCAATAAAAAAAAATAGCTGAAATTTCTGTACAATTCCTCACTACCTACTGATTTTTCTTAGCAACTAAGTTAAATTAAATACCTACCTAAAATCATCACACACCTTTGCAACACTATATTTTTTTTAATCATGAGAAAAGTCTGACTCCTCTGAAGTCCTCTGACTTTTCGGAGTCATGTGTGTATTGATAGTCAATCACCACGCACTAAAACGGTGAAGGAAAACATCGTGAGGAAACCTGCATACCATAGGGATTCATAAGAATTTCTATGGTATGTAAGTCCGCCAACCCGCACTAGGCCAGCGTGGTGGACTATATGGCCTAACCACTCTCAATCGTATTCTCGATTGTAGAGTAGGCCCGTGCCCTGCAGTGGGACGTATATGGGCTGATACAGATACAGATACAGATGAGAAAAGTCACATACTGGCCTGTATATTTTCGTTACTAAGTCTGTTCCTTCTTTTAGTTATGACTAGCTGTGCCCGCGACTTCGTCCGCGTGAAGTTTAACAAAAAAGTTAATTAGGTCTTTTAGTTATTTTTTAAATAAATGAAATTTTCTACAACAAATGTAGCCTAAGTTACTCCTTATTATATCAGCTACCTAACAAAAAAAGTCCCGTCAAAATCGGTCCAGCCATTTCAGAGATTAGCCGGAACAAACAGACAGACGGACAGACAGACAGACAAAAAATATCTAAGGTCATTTTCGTTATAGGTATCGTGTATACAGGGTGGACAAGAAAACGGCGCACCTGCCAATATACATTATAGTATATGGTGAAGGCATCTTAATTAAGACTGATTTGCATGGCGCCAGCGAATATTAAGAAAGATGCCGAGAAATAAAAAAACTAGCGTTACATATGCTATCCCTTAACACATTACGCTAAAGTGATTGAACCTTACAACTGAACGGTAGACACTCAACAATAAATAAGCAGAGCTCATTATTTACTTATAAGTCGTGCGATTGTGTACATAACGCTCAGGGTACATAAAAAGATATTAAATTAATACTGTCAACAGTCACATACATGGGTACTAACCCCACACTAAGATACAAATCTTGTGTCGCGGGTATTAGAAAAATAATTATGGTTCATGGAAATTATTTGTCTCGGGGCAGAAACCGAACCCGCGGTCTCTCATTTCACAGGCAGTTCTTACCAACTGCGCCACGGAGGCCGTCGGTGACTCATATGGGCTGGTTAGTTGTTATTAATGACCACTAAAATAGTTTACTGACCTTGTAATGTAAACCGTAATGACCTTGATAGGCAAGGATGGAAGCGCAGGATCCGCCAAAACCCGCACGAAAACACTGTCATAGTTTGGTAGCACAAATCACTTTTTCTTTTACATTTCACATAACACAAGTTACATCAAAAGCTATCAAATTGGGTAATGTTCAAAGCATAGTGAAATTAATAAAATTTACTCAAAATAACTGAAAACGAATTTACAATAATATGCACACGACTAATACATGCACACGCGATCGTAATCCGAATTCAACTAATAAAAAATAAATTATTATTTTGATTTTTGAAAGATAAAGGCCTGTTCACATTAGGTACAAAGCTTTCCTATTTGAGTTCATAATAATTCATGTGAACAATTAGTATTAGTACTGTATCAGCTCATATACGTGCCACTGCAGGGCACGGGGTCTCCAGTGCAGTAAATTAGTGCTTAGTGTTTATTGATTTCACTAATTTTATCTCACAGAAGTCTCATATGCAAATTCTATGCTATAATGGTAGACGATATTTCTCTAGGTATAAGAATTTAGAAGAAATTTTATCACTTTAAAGTAACATAATTTTCAAAACACATTAGTAATGTTAAATACAATAATAAGCAAAAGTAAATAGGCAATTTGTAACTGACTGGATCGGTTGATGACATATTTAAATAATATTATAAGCTCTTGAGCAAGTAAGGACCATTCTATTAGTCCAATAAGATCTTTTTTTTTAACGTAACTTTTATATCGGAGTAGGTACTTAATCAAATTAAGTTATATCAAATGTGTAGTGTGAACACACCTCAAGATGTCGGTCTTCTTTTGCAAAAT
The DNA here is from genome assembly GCA_023078785.2 of Hyles euphorbiae. NCBI lineage: Eukaryota > Metazoa > Arthropoda > Insecta > Lepidoptera > Sphingidae > Hyles > Hyles euphorbiae. Next base: position 755,272 of record CM041041.1, read on the forward strand.
GCTAAAAGTTACCGACAAAGAAATTGCCGCCTTTCGGCTCGCGCTCACAAAGGGCGGCGGCAACCTCAAAGGAAGAATAATCGAGCCGCGTTTGATCCGACGAAGTACACTATGACCGGCGGCTTCCTTTGACTAATAGGGCCGAATTGGGCCATCATTTTAAAAATCTTATTTTTTATTAATCAGTGTCAAAAGATTATTTTTTCAATGACTATTAATTATTTAGAAAATTTTAATGTTATGTAGGTATTACCAAAACTTTTCTAGTTATAATTAAATTCGCAATCTTACATGATTTAAGCGATGACCAGTGTGATTTCTTGGTGTCTTTCAGTTTGGATTTGTGACACTAAGGAAAATAATGACAAACAAAATAGTCAATCCATACACGATGCAACTGCACCTTGACTTACTTATTGACGCTTAAATCTAAGTACGCCCCTGTTTAACTGATTGATTTATTTATTTATTTATTTATTTAAATCTTTATTGTACACAAACTTAACAATACAAACAAACAGAAATAATAATAACAAAGAGTACAAATGGCGGTCTTATCGCTCAACAGCAATATCTTACAGACAACCATGGGATGGATTTAAATGAAGGAGAGGGAGAGAGGGCAGTGTCACAAATAAAGAATTACTTAAAGCTAAATAATACTAATTAAACATAACTACTAATATACATGTACATATCCATAAAAATACATATATATATACATACATACATAAAAATAAATAATACAAAATCATACATAAATTATAATATACTACAGTTTCCAAATGATTTAATGAAAATAAGTAATAGTGAAGTCTGCTTTAAAGGGAAAGGTAGTGCTCTTTAATCAGTTTTTTAAATGACGACAGCGTTTGCGCCTGCCTCACCACAACAGGAAGCGCGTTCCACAACCGAACTGCTTTGACAGTAAAAGAATTATCCATTGCTGTCGTGGTATGCACAGGCATTCTCAGCTTAAGATTCTCAGACGACCTCAAGGATCTCGAATGGGAGTCATGAAGAAAAATGAATCGTTCTTTAAGATAAGATGGGGTGAGAGGATTAAACAAAATATTATAAAGAAGAGAGAGAATGTGAGTATTCCGACGAAGCCGAATAGGTAACCACTTGAGCTTAGCACGAAACTCAGAAACATGGTCATATTTGCGAAGACCAAATATGAACCTTATGCAGAAATTTTGAAGACGCTCAAGTTTATTTAGTTGGTCTTCGGTGAGATCTAGATAGCTGACATCGGCATAATCAAGGATGGGATTGATTTATTTGAAATGAAACAAAAAATACCCTTTTTTGAAGTTAGAGAAGGATAAATTATACAGCTAAGAGTTCATGACCTTACCCATGTGTAAACAACGGTTAATGCGAAATATTTTCCAAATATTTTTTTTTATTATGATATTAATATTATGCCCTTGTACCAAACTGAGCAAGTGCGCCATTTTTTTGCGCTCCCTGTATAACGATATGTACTTGGACATTTTTATTTATGTTCACTTTACAAACAGACACTTCAATTTTATTTATTTGTATAGATAAGGCCAGCTTATACGACCAAAGTCAAAAGATAAGTAATACTCACCGTACCTACCGCCCCCCACAACTCCTAACATTTTTATTTATCACATTTTTTTCATCTATCCGTATTTAAAAACTACAACGCTTGAACGCTCGAGCGCATAACTCGAGCATGAAAGTCTAAACTCTCAACGCTCGCAAGCCTTAAACGCTCAAGCGTTTAACGCTCGAGTCTAAAACGCTCCAAAGCGTCGACTCAGCGCTCGACGCTCGACTCTCAGCGCTCATTTTTACAACACTATTTAATAGACACAGTAAGTAAAATTAAATAACACTACTGACCTTTACAATTTGAATTTTAACGGTGACCTGTTGAACTTATATTACCTTATAGTTAAATCTATAGAGTGCTGGGTGAAAATAAAATGTATAAATTACTTGATTTATCCTTATGAGGCACTGATATTTAAATTATAACGTCCATAAAGACCAAATCACTTATCCACTCCACTCGTTCAGGTAGATAATCCTCTTCACTGCCGATTTATTCTTTATATTATTTAAACCACTTGTACTGGTATTAATAATAATTTATCCGGTTCGTAATGGACCATCTATAATTTTGTAGTAAATTTTAAAACTTTGAGAATCGGTCGAAGGAGTTTATAAAAATGAAACAGCAACGGTCACGGTTCAAAGTGTAATATTCAATTTTAAAAAGACAGTTACGCACTGAACAAAGCGCCTGACAAATAGTGATGGCACTTGTTCCTAATGAGCATTCGACTATTCGACTAAGCTAAAACTTATGTGCTAATAAAAATATAATAATAAAATATTAAAGGAGAGGCTGCAACAATGCTCAAAGCTATTTTATGCCCATGTTGATGCAGTTCAGTTTTCCTAGTTATTAAAATAACGTTCTTATTTAAAACTAATTTATAATTATGATAACAAAATCAACAGATAATTATTCTTTTTTCCTTTGATTTCTTACATTAACACAGTTTTAATTTCTACGTTTTCAGAACAAATCCTAAATTGGAATATCTAGATATTGGGTAATTGTGACAACGAACGAGAAACAAAAATAAGGTAGGTAAAAAATTTAAATAAACTCATGATTTATTAAGCACATTTTCGATAAACGTGGCATTTAAATATCCGAACCTGAATACCTATCCGGAAATAAAAACAAATGTGACAATGAACTAGCATAAAAAATATAAAGCGTAACCAATAAAATAAAACCCAATAAATTTTCATCACTCTTTCCAGCTCTTACAGAACTAAAGGCAATGTGAATGGTGGAAGTGAACCGAGTGTTAATGTCAGTAACACTTCTGTTAGTAAAAAACCTTAAGAACGAAAGCGTCTTTAGGGCTATATTTAAATTGGCCAATCTTGGGCATTTAGAGCAGCGACGAGTAATTAAATAGCTTCTAACTACATTAGGATATCGTTATTCCTTTCAAATGGTTCTGCTTTACGTTAATTGTCCATTACACGCATAATCTTAGCGGCTCCCAGACTAAACTTGTCGGTCTAAGAGATAAAACAGAAACGGACAGTTTATGTGTACTTTTACCCATAGGTAACTAGTCTATTACTATGTGAAGACGTTGTTAACTTGAATAAAAAAGGATTTTTTATTGGTAAAGACATATTTATATAAATAAATAACACCCAACAGTCACATACATAGTCTTGACCCCACACTACGATCAATAGTGCGATTCACGTATTTTAATAAGTTCAGCTGCAGTGCAGTTGCGGTTAAGTTTCGATCAAAACAGCCCTTTTCGTATTCTCGTAATTTTGACAACCGCTGTCAAATACGCTCGCGTGAAGTTCGCGTCACGCAAACGTTTTAGGGTATTCTACTGCTGCGCGTATATGTCAATCTCAAACAAATTTCATACATCTGACGTACAGTTGACGCGCAGCTCACGCGCAGTTCACGCGCAGCTAAACACTTACAAGAATACCATTTTGTACCAAAGCGTAAACTTAATTGTAACCGCACCGCAACTTGATCGGCGCGTCAAAAAGTTACGTGAATCGCACTGCAAGTCTTATGTCATGGTTATCAGGAATTTCGTAAGACTTTCGGATTTAACCTTAATAATTCCAAAACAGTTGATGGGTATAATTCATCTCTGGAAACTGTTATTGGCACATTAATTATTGTGATTTGTCAATATGGCACTAAAGTCACAAGAACACAGTCTATTTTAGAAGAACATGAGGTTACATCACGTTAACTTGCCTTCAATTTCAATCAGATAAAATATTTAAAATCGCTTTTTTCTAACCCTTGCACCAAACACAAATTAAGGTAAAAGGCAGTTTTTGAAGAGGAAACTGCGTGAAGCAGATTACCCACAGTTTTAATATTTAATTAATTGACAATTAGACCCTTATCAATGTAAATGGTTATAGAGAAAGTTAGCTCTGGATGAGCTTCTGGGCGGGCATTACAATTAATATTATACACTTTGTTGGTCCTAACTAGTTAATAACACGCACCGTTTATGAATATGAGCTGTGACATTTGGAATTTTCACGTATTTTTTTTAATGACTAGCATGCCATTCACTAATGGTAAGCGATAAAGCCGAAAATAGATAGTAGCAAAACCAAAAAAATATATAAATTACAAAGCAATGCTTGGCATTCCACTGCGCTCGCCCACCTGAGATAGATGATAAGATGTTAGTCTCAGTATATCCAGTAGTTACTCTGGATACATTATCTGGTGCAATGACTTAACTACTTTTCGAAGTAAATTAGTGTACTACACTTTTTATTAACCCACGAACATATTATTAATTTCAAACAGCAGGCAGTTTAAATTTAATATATTATTATTTCCACTGCGCGAAGGGTTCTCGTTACCAAATATATATAATACAATATACAATATATATACAATACAATATACAATATATATTTTATATATATATATATATATATATATAAAAATTGTGTTATATTTGGCAAACGAGCTGAGTTCACCTGACGGTGAGTGAACACCGCTGCCCATGGACATCTGCAACACCATAGGGCATGGAGATGCGTTGCCGGCCTTTGAAGTGGGAATACGCTGGTTTTTTGAAGGTTGCCAGGTCGTATCTGTCCGGCAATGATGCCGCTGGCAACTGGTTCCACAGATTTGTTGTACGTGGGAGAAAGTGCCGGGAAAAACGTACTGTGGTAGATTTCCAACCTCTAAGGTGATGTGGGTGATTATTTCAACCAGACTTCATACATTATCGATATATTTCTGTGCTCAGCATGTAGTGGATCTCTTAAAGATCGCTTTTAAAGACAGCATTCATTTATTTCTTTACACTCTTATTCTTAGAGATGTGAAATGTTAACAAGTATCAATCTAAAATAATTTCCATTTCAAATCTAACAAATAACGTAACTTAACTTAACTTAGTAACTTAATGTGTGTAACTTTATAATGAAAGATAACTTTACACAGGTAATATGACAACATTATTTTTTACTATTTGGTCGTAAAATAAATATTGTCTGATATTTCCATAATTATATGATTACGTTTATTTATTTAGTGCATGAATACGGAGGTGTTAATTAACGCTCGCTTCGATCTGCGTCCGTTCATAATAAACAATTATACAATTCTTTGTTTACATTGTTATAATTAAACAAACAATTATTAGTAAAACAATTATTGTTTAATGAAACGCTAATTAATGGATTAATTTTGTTATTTAGTTAATTCCATTATTCTTGATGTTATTCCCTTGGTTACGAGATAACAGTTACAAAAATACATTTTATATACGACAAGCTGTCTCTGTGTATAAACAGCAACAGAACCAAATATATTTTTGGAGTTTTTGGGATTTTAGGAAGTCTATAAGCCTATATTATTTATCGAATGCTGTCTCCTTGGATCACTCGGGATTTTTTAAATTTTTCCTTTGAAAAAAAAAAAAACACGAAACATTAAATAACTACAATAGGTTTGTAAGCTGAAGCCGATGCTAAATAAAAAAATACCATTGCCATGTTAATATTAAAGTTCTCAACCAAAATATAAAGCAGTGTGAATATTACTTTACTAATACATATGTGGTTCTTTGTCCACGTCCTACATTTGACTTCTGAGTCCTCACTAGAGTACGCAGTGTCTCAAAGCGAGACACAGCTGTGAGCTGCGGTCTAGTTTAATCAAAGCAGAAAGACATAAAGTTCATAAGAAAACCAATAACTAGAGTTTCTTAGTGAAATGAGAGTGCTCACCTAAACCCGACTGATATAAATTGCATCGCACAACTTTTTAAATTAAAACCAAGCGCAAAGACAACTCTTGCAATCGGCCGGTTAATAGGAAAAGTTTCAAGATTATTGCCTCCCAATCGCCCACGTATATCGTTGGAGTAGTTTTATATGCCTGTGCTCTGGAGCGCGGTTAATGGGTTACTAACGCAATTTGTTACAAGGTTAATTATTATCATTTGCCCAATTATTTTAGCACACGTCATTAAAATCTCTAGAGAAAATGGATTCAGTCCATATTTATTTAATTTTATTATTTGCGTTAAATTAACAGTAGAAACTACAGATTAATAAATGTGGATGTATTATGCAGTTCGTTGTTTTTTTCTGAGATTTTATTTAATTATTATTTGAATGAATTTATTTTACCCTTTAGTTATATCATCTTCGAATACATGGACCAGCTTCCCGACCGATTAAGCCCGAAAACTTAACATTTTGGGTGAAAAAGTCGTCGAATTGGTTGGTTACACGCCGGCTGTGAAACGAGACGACGAACGACAAACGATCCTCGGACCGAGACAATTTTTTTTTTGGACCTACAAGTATTTGTCGCGGGTCTGCGCGTTTGTGAGACCCAAAAGACTGTCTTAATTTTGATACCTAAGACACAAGACTTAATTGATCTTATCGTGGGATTAGGACTTTGAATGCGACTATTAGGTGTATTTGTTTATTTACAAAGCGCTTCAGAGATAAAGGTCAAAAAATGAATGTGCTCATTAAAACAGATAATAATCTTAAGTCCGTAATGGCAATTTTTACCCCAAAGGGAAAATTAGAAGTGAAATAATAAACATTTCCAAATTATGTCTAAGTAATTGACGGCAACGAGTAATGATAAAATTGTTTCTTTGTTAAATAAAATGAAGTTACAAAAGTTTTACCTTTTCTTTTGCCTTAGCAACGCATTTTCCATTCGAATCCATTTTAACTTTTATAAGAGCTGCTTTCTGGTTGAAATTTTAAACACCAACATCACTAATGGCTTTCGAGAAGTTGGATATTTATACAAGAAGATCAACAAAGCAAATAATAAATACTTAAAGTTACCAGCAGCAAGTTTTGTATAATAAGAAGGTACCATTTAACAGGGGCGGTATCATGATTATAAATACATGGAAGGGGTAGATGCTACCAGGACACACACTTTTCGCCTTGTTTTCCGTCCCATGATGTACATGATGTTTATTAGGGGGCGAGCCTATCACCATATCGGGCGCAAATTCCTGACTCCAAGCTGACAATGAATTTAAAAAAAGAACTTTTTACTTTTTTCCGACTTGGCATTCAAACCCGAGATTAAGATCTACAACAACGCACACAACAAGATAACGCTAAAAGGCTGTGGAAGCCTACTGCAACACAACAACGCCACCAAGGCATTAATTATAATTTTGCTGACAATTTAAGACGAATTTTGACATTTCAATTAGTGATTGAGAATCCTGGAGCCACTCAGTACCTTTTTTACCTTAATTCCTTAACTTTTTTGCTATGGCAAAAAATGGTGAGCTTGCCATCCAACTCATGGTAAGCGATACGACTGCACATGGACAGTAGCAAAACCAAACGAAACCATAAATTAAAAAGCAATGCTTGGCATTTCACTATGCTCGCCATACTAAGACATAAGGTTCTGTATCAGCCCATATACGGCCCATAGCAGGGCACGGGCCTCCTCTATAATCGTGAGTACGATTGAGAGTGGTTAGGCCATATAGTCCACCACGCTGGCCTAGTGCGTGTTGGTGGACTTACATAACTAACTAAGACATAAGATGCTAAGTCTCAATATGTCCAGTAGTTACTCTGGCTGCAATGTCCTTCAATCCGAAACATAACAGCGCTTTCACACTGCTACACTGTGGTACCTACCCAGACGGGTTCTCACATATAAGTATCACCTGTAGTCATTTCTATCTTCACATGGATGGAGGTGATTCCAAAATTTGTTCAAATTTATGAATTTTACGTTGTAAGTTAACTTACTAAAAACTTTTATTTCAAAGTAACAGTTCTCGACTTCCATTAGAATTTAGAACAGCAATATTGGCAAAAGATTCACAGATCGATGTTAATCTATTATTTGTAGGGAAGGAAGAGCGAAGTTGCGTCACGTATTTTGTTAAAGGTACGAAAATCTGTCGGTACAAATCTGATTTGACGCTGATCCACGTTTGTTTGTGACGGGTTTGTGTCAGGTGTAATGCTGAAATATTTTGGAAGTTGTGTCTGTCCGCTGGTAATTGTAAATTTCAGTCAATATCATATATATTTTTAGTAGAAATAGTAGTATATATTTTTTTAGTACAGGTAGTAGTAATAAATACCATAGATTAAGCGATTTGCATCTAAACCGTAATTTTTTATAAGAAATGTCCAAACTAATTGTCGGATGACAAGAGCTAACTGTTTTATAAAGTATACTAGCGGTCCGGCCCGGCTCCGCCCGGGTGCAGATACACGTTTCAAAATGGCGATCGAATGTTCTATTCCGACTATCAATATAGAATATCGAACAATCGGACCACGAATAAAATTTCCTCGTATTTGGTAGAAATGTCACTACTGCTTCCCTCCTATAGGTCATAGCGTGATGATATATAGCCTATAGCATTCCTCGCTAAATGTACTATCCAACACTGAAATAATTTTTCAAATCGAACCAGCGGTTCCTGAGATTAGCGCGTTCAAACAAACAAACTCTTCAGCTTTATAATATTAGTATAGATATGCATTGACGCAATTCCTTTGTGCTGTCCTATCAAAATTGGTACTGAAACACCGCGATTTCCAGACTGTAAGCACGATTACGTGTTTACGTATTACGATATAATTACATTACCTTGTAATAATACGCATGGTCCACTAAGAAATTTAATTTGATTACCTTAAATTATATATTGCTTTAAAAAACTTAGTACCATAATTTTGTAATTAATATTATAATAAAATGAATTAAAATTCTAATAAAAAATCAATATAAATAATAATTAAGCACTATTTGTATTGATTTGAGCTGATTAATTGCCTACCATGACGAATAAACAAAATAAAACGGAAATATTATTTTAAACAATTTCTAGAATTTCTTTTATCATTTACTGTCGTAATCAATTCATAGTTCGTCACATAAAAGAAAAAAACTATTACGAAATCAATCCATGTATTTTTCACATAAAAGAAATAATAAAAAAATAAACTATTACTCTGTTTAACTATCTGCCTCAGTATTTAGAATTAAATAACGAGGGAAGCCGCGAGCTTATATCAACTTATTTGAAAAATGTTTTTCCCTGAATAAGACCCAATTAAATTTACGAAGACGTAGCTGTTTCGAATATTAGATGTAGCATTTCGACGATTCCTTCTTTCGAAATATCAGGGAAGCTTCGAAAATATTTATATGGCTCGTAGATATTCTCAAATTGAAGGGAATTATTTTAACTTTGTTATATTTGTGTAGCCTTTTCGAAATATTAAGGTATTAACATACAAATAATTTTGTGTCTCAATTTTAATCCCAATATCTGAAGTACATTGTTATTTGTGGAGAAGTGGAATATTGAAATCTACCCTTGCGACAAGGTTATTTAATTATTTTGTTACTGCAATTATTTTTTCGTATACTTAATTACTTTCAACAAAATTGTAATCACATTGCTTATGTCTAATTTTTATTTTTTATACATTTTTATTTTATCTTTATATTTATATATTTATTATTGCAAGTACAAAAAAAATGAAACTTATATTTTGCTACGGAGATTACAAAGAAAAACTACGTTTGTGCAAAACATGTTATACCCTCAAAATTAGTCTACAAGAAAATCAAAAAGTTTAAAGACCTTATAATCAAATAAAGCCATTATATCACTCAATAATAAATCAATGACTGCCTCGGTGGCGTAGTTGTACTAAGGTACGGTTACAAAGCTGAGGTCTCGGGTTCGAATCCCGGGCTGGGCAAAGTGATATTGGATTTTTCTATCCATTATCAGTCCAGAGTCAGAAGTTTGTGCTCGATCTGGCGATAGGCTCACCACCTATCACATTGTGGGACGAAACATACAAGACGAAATTTGGGTGTCCTGGCACCTCTGCCTACCCCTTCTTCATATTATATATCCCAAGAAGGGGTAGGCAGAGGTGCCAGGACACCCACATATATATATAATAAATCAATTTCTAATGACAGCTCATATTAACCATTAACCAAAACTAAACCAAAATCCAAAACCAAGCACAAGGAACGCATCAAGATTTAATAACCATTAATATCGTCAGCAAACTGTAATCCATTTAGGCTCGGGAGTCGAGACCACTGTCAGGGCACATATTGTGCCCGGCACGGAGTTGTGAATTCAATCAAGCGAAGCTACCGCGACAATAAATGTTCAGCTTTTGTTAATTACGCTGCCAACTCCGAGTTTGAGCTCAACAATGAAGTACGTAATCCTGTTTACTACTATTTTGCCGGCGTCGAACTTTGTTGGATGCAAATCTGGGGTGCGGGAAAGGGGAGGAGAGGACGCGGTTTTGTTTCTGTATTCAGTTTTTCGTATGATAGGTTTTGGGTGAGTTGATTGGCTTGATTGTTCTGCTATCAAATTTATGGCACTTGAATGAGCGGTAGGGAGGCGATTTTCAGTAAAGTTTTACCTCAAAACCTCTGTTGATCTAAAATACACCGTTGTGTCCCGTTTTGAAGGACATTGTAGCCAGAGTAACTACTGGACATATTGAGATGCAACATATGTCTCAGGAGGACGAGCGAAATAGAATGCCAAGCATTGCTTTATAATTTATGCTATTTGATTTTAATACTGGTCCTGAGCGGTCATATCGCTTACCAGCAGGCGATTGTCATGCTCGTCTCACCATTCATAGCAATAAAAAAGGCAATATCACTTACCGAACAAATCGCGACAGCTAAGCTGTGAGACGGACACAAAAATACAAAATATATATCGCTTCATCTCAACCGCTTGCACCAACATCCAGCGCTCGCACGGTGTCGATACGATTTTGCGCGGATCTCTAACTGCTTTATGCACTTTGGCGCGGCAAAGATAAAATGTGACATCGCTAAAAATGGATGACGTAAACTTTTATACCGCGGCTTCGTGTCGACCCGCCGACTCTGTCGACGCTAATGTCTGCTATAGTTGCTGTATTAAAGCGATATTATGACACTATTATGAGTTGAAAAATAGGGACGAGTATTAAGTTATTTGTGGTAGTTATTATTAAATTAGACTTGTCGCGCTGGGATGTTCGTAGGCCCGTATAAATAGAGTCTCAGTGACCGATTTAGTGTGTCTCGTTTTCGGTTCGATTAGTTTAAATTCTGATACAATTAGTATAATGATGTCAACTGGCTAAAGATAATAAAATATCTATCGTGTCGCTTGATTAATTTATCTGGACTTTACTTGCTTTTAGGTGCATCTTAGTCAATTTTTCGATTGCCTCAATGACCTAGTTATATAATGGTACGATTACAACGCTGAGGTCTCGGGTGTGAATCCCGGGTCGAGCAAAGTGATATTGGATTTTTCTATTCTTAATCAGCCCGGTGTCAGGAATTTGTGCCCGGTATGGCGATAGGCCCGCCTTCTATCACATCGTGGGACAGAACACATAAGGCGAAACGTGGGTATCCTGGTAGTACCGGTGCCTTCCCCTTCTGGGAAAAAAGTGTGCGTTTTTGTATGTATGTAGTCACTTTATAGTGCTAAAAACAGACAACGGTTTTAAGCGATAATCTTGATGTCGTGTTACGTTCGGTGAGTGAGACTAACGGATCAATATCCGTTTTCCCCTACCGTCGCATTTTCTGTCCATTTTGGGAAATCAACTTAAAATACGAATCTGGTAGACGGTCATGAGCGGTGGTTATCACTTAATCTTATTTGAGCTTTTATTTAAGAGCACAAAAATTTTATATTTACTCTTTGTAGGATATCATCATTGTGTAACATTGTTTGAGATTTGGTGTAGTATATTGTTCGCTGCAGCGGGGTCCTTGCGAAGATTACGGAACTTTCTACTCATCCCTACTAAAATTGCGCTCTTTCAATCCCTTCTCTTTCCTCTCCATGACTATGGTGACTCTAGCTATCTTGATCTCACCGAAGCCCAATTCGAAAAACTTGAGCGCTACCTAAAAAATTGCTTAAATTTTCTGAGCAACAAACACACAAGATCTCTTAGGTCGTCAGAAAATCTGACATTGGAAATTCCCAAGCACAACACCACATTTCTTGTAAATTCTTTCGCAGTAAATGCTGCCCGCTTGTGGAACCAAATTGCCATTGTCGATTCGTCAAGCCAAAACCCTACGTATTTTTAAAAGACTCGTCAAGGAACATTACTCCACTTGCTAATACTACTCTCTGCCTTTCCCTGTTCTCTTGTCTTACATTGCACATTATAATATTTTGTATGTAGTTTATGATATATATGTATGTGGGTATTATATATTTATGTGTATGTATATACATGAGAGATACATGTGTATTATTATTAAAATCATCTTCTTTTACTATTATGACTTGTCTACCCTCGTGTTCCTACTTCCATTCACTCCAGTCCATCCAAAGGTTGTCTGGAAGATATCGCCGACTGGGATAAGACCGCCCATTGTACTGTAAATATAGGTTAAGATTTTTGTTGTGTATTTTTTATTTTGTATAGTACAATAAAGAGTAATAAAATAAAATAAATAAAAATATATTATTATCAACAATTTTACATGAAATTACGATAAAGCCTCTACGTGACATGTGATATAATATTTGGTAGAATTGTTTAAATATTAATACAGTTTGTAGTGTGTTGCGATTGTGGATTATATTTTAAACAACTTTGTATTCATATATTTATCAACTTGCACTAAACTTGTTGGTTAAAGGGTCAATAGATAAAGATCTATTGACAAGGAGACCCGTGTCTAGCTAAGTAACTGTCTAAAACCTCAATATAACGTAAAATTATTTAATAACGGCCTTATTCACAGGAAATTTTAGCCCTATTTTAGTTATCGAATGTTTTGTCCCAATCGAACAACTTTTCATTCAGTTTGAGCGATCTGCCTGATCTGATCATCGGATCAGCTGTTTATGTGTAAGGCCCTATGCAAGTACTACGTATTAACAAACTATTTAGTTTCTTGTTTGTATTAGATCAGCTACATTAAATATAACGACAACATGATCGTATTTTGTAAATGTTATAAAAAAATATTAATGAACTGCTCTGATTTATACCACTTGCAACTTTTATAAACATCACCAAATTCTAAACTGGTTTTGAAAAGAGCAACACTAGAGTTTCTGGCCCATTTTTCTCGAGTGAAAACCGCTTAACAAACCAGGTGGTAGATAAAAAAAAGACATCTACATAAATTATTTCATTACTTTAGCATTTGTATAAACTTTAATATATATCAACCAACACGATACCAATATATCAATGTTCATCCCGAAACATTTTATATTGTACAAATGTCAACGAAAACGTAACAGTAATACTTTGAGCAAGGGTTAAATGCTAAAACAGCACTTTAAAGTAATAAACAAAGATGTCTTGGTGAAAAATCCTCGGAACAGCACTTGGCTGGTACCGCAACAAGTGTTATTGTTGCGCTAACAATAGTTGAATCATAATTTTAAATTGGCTCACTGACTCCCGAGTGCAGTCTTTTAGTTTTTTGGCTACCGTTGCGGATGAAAGGGGAATTTTTGGCAAGGCAATTTCAAGAGCTGCCCATTTTTTATCCGGAATGTTGAAATTATTTTTCACTGGATAATGAAGACGATGAACTCGGGTCGAGTGAATGGAATGTCCAAATATTTTTAGATTTGTAGAATGGAAAATGTTTGAATTTGAGAGCTAATAAAGTGCTTTTTGCAGAGTGCCAGCTTGAGTGAGTTTCGCATTGTTACTGGGATAAATCCAGCTAAATTTGATTTTAAATTAAACTTTATTCGTCTGTACCAGCGCATATACGTCTCACTGTAGGGAATGGGCCTCATTTACAATCTCCAGATTACGATTGAGAGTGGTTAGGCCATATAGTCCACCAGGCTGGCCTATTGCGGGTTCGCGGACTTTACATACCCCAGAAATTCTGACAAATCGCTATGGTTTGTAGGTTTGTTCACGATGGCGCAATACGGCCACTATGCGAGGCCAGAATAAAAAAAAAGGTATTTTCCTTCGTCGTTATAGTGCGTGGTTATTGGTTATCAATACACACAAGACTTCGGGCAACAAACCCGCGACCATTGTTTACAAATTAGCAATCGTCTGGTCCGTTAACCAACAGGCCACCACTCACTAAAATTATCTAAAATATTAAAAATCATTTGAAATCACACCATCAGAATCCAACGCATAAGTATTAACACAAGCCGCCTTCATTCGTACCCAATTTATCCGACTTTAAACTTCAAAAATCCATGGTCTGACCTCCCCGCAAGTGACTATAAGTGATTCAAAAAGTCCCTTCCGTGGTGTCGCTCCGATGCGCTTCCACAACGAACAGCTAATTGCCGCCGACTTAATTAAGCCTCAGACCCTTGTCTTTTTGACACTTCTTCGACTGGAAGCCTGGGGATGAAAGGGTGGGCGCTCGAACAGCCAGTTTAGTGGAACGCTTGAAAGGGCTCGTGATTGAATTTGTAGTGAGTTCATGATTATGACGTTTGGCAACAATTGGCAAGTGTGAAACTGGGTAATTTTTTTTTATCATCATCATCATCATCATCATATCAGCCACAGGAAGTCCACTGCTGAACATAGGCCTCCCCCAAGGATCTCCACAATGACCTGTTGGAAGCGGCCTGCATCCAGCGACTTCCTGCGACCTTAGTCAGATCGTCCGTCCACCTTGTAGGCGGGCGTCCAACACTTCGCTTGCCTGTACGTGGCCTCCACTCGAGAACCTTTCGGCCCCAACGGCCATCGGTTCTACGAGCTATGTGCCCGGCCCACTGCCACTTCAACTTGCCAATCCTATGGGCTATGTCGGTAACCTTGGTTCTCCTACGGATCTCCTCATTTCTGATTCGATCTCGTACGGAAACACCGAGCATAGCCCGCTCCATGGCTCGTTGAGTGACTTTGAGCCTTTTAATGAGGCCCACAGTGAGAGGCCACGTCTCGGTGCCGTATGTCATCACTGGTAACACACAACTATCGAAGACTTTCGATTTTAGGCACTGAGGTATTTTGGACGAGAAGACGTCGCGAAGTTTCCCGAACGCTGCCCAACCGAGTTGGATTCGACGATTGACCTCTCTCTCGAAGTTGGACCTGCCTAACCGGACCACTTGTCCTAAATAGACATATTCGTCTACAACTTCGAGAGTCGAGCCCCCAACTCCAATGGGGGTGGGCACAACATGGATATTCGACATGATCTTCGTTTTATCCATGTTCATTTTAAGACCCACCTGTTGGGAAACTCGATTAAGGTCTTCGAGCATAGTGCTAAGGTCTTCCAGCGATTCTGCCAAGACTACAATATCGTCGGCAAATCGAAGGTGAGTAATATACTCGCCGTTGATGTTGATGCCGAATCCTTTCCACTGCAAGAGCTTGAAGGCATTTTCCAGCGCGGCAGTGAACAGTTTCGGAGATATGACATCTCCCTGTCTCACGCCTCTCTGTAGTGGAATAGCCTTCGTGCTCTGATCCTGTACTCGGACCGACATGGTGGCGTTGTTGTATATACACCTCAACACTTCGATGTACCGATAGTCTATGTGGCACCGCTGAAGAGACTGTAGCACAGCCCAGGTCTCGATCGAATCAAAGGCTTTCTCATAGTCCACAAACGCTAAACAAAGCGGCAAGTTATACTCCTCGGTTTTTTGTATAACCTGCCGTAGCGTATGGATGTGGTCTATGGTACTAAAGCCTTTTCGGAAACCGGCTTGTTCGGGAGGCTGGAAGTCATCAAACCTGCGTTCGAGACGATTTGTGATGACCCTTGAAAACAACTTATAGACATGGCTCAGGAGCGAGATGGGCCTGTAGTTCTTCAGCAAAGTGTTATCACCTTTTTTGAAGAACAGTACCACCACGCTCCTGCTCCATGCCTCCGGCGTTGAGCCCTCGAGGAGAACAGAATTGAAGAGCTTCTGAAGGACTTTCAGTATCGGCGTTCCGCCCGCTTTCAGAAGCTCTGAAGTGATTCCATCCTCACCCGGCGCCTTGTTGTTTTTAAGTTGTTTGAGGGCCATCTCAATCTCACACAGGCTGATGTCCGGGATATCATCGCTAAAGTGTCGGATCAACTCGGCTCTCGGGTCTTCGGCCGAGCTAACAGTAGGTTTGGCAACCGAGGTGTAAAGCTGTCCGTAGAACCTCTCGATCTCTCTTAATACCTCTGCCCTCGTCGATACCACGCGGCCTTCGTCCGTTTTCAGCCTAGACAACTGGCTTTGCCCAATAGACAAGTCTCTTGCAAACACTTTGGAGCCTCCGTTCCGCTCAATTGTCTCCTTAATACTCACAGTGTTGTGAGCACGGACATCGTGTCGCAAGGACTTCCAGATCCGTCTATTGAGCCGCCGGTATGTTTCGGCGTCAACGGAAGACTGCAGCGTCAAAGATCGACGTTCGGCCATGAGGTCAAGAGTGTGGATCGAGAGTTTTTGTGGTCTATCTCTACGGCGAGGTCTAAAATACTTAGATCCCACCGTATGGACAGCTTCTACCAAACCGCTGTTTAACTCGTCCACTGCAAGGTTTTCTTTTAGACAATCAAAGCGATTTGTCAACTCGAGTTGAAAGCTCTCGGGGTTTTGGATATGGGCGCGAGTAGGTCGGAGCGTAGACTTCATCAAGCGACGTCTTTCTAATTGGACGTTGATATTCAATGTGCCCCTAACCATTCGGTGATCACTTCCGGTTTTCACCCTGTTGATCACAGAGACATCACTGAACATCCGTCTATTCGTCGTCAAGATGAAATCTATCTCATTTCTCGTAGAACCGTCAGGACTCAGCCAGGTCCATTTCCTGTGAGGCGGCTTCTGGAAAAAAGAGTTCATCGCGAAGAGTCCCTCTTTTTCCAGAAAGTCGGCCAGCCTCTGACCCCTGAGGTTCTGTTGCCCATGTCCAAATTGCCCCACTTTCAACTCTGCATCGCTTCTCTTGCCCAACTTTGCGTTGAAGTCCCCCATAACAACATTGAAGTAGGTTTTGGAAGTATGTATGGCCCGACTTATGTCCTCATACATCTCCTCTACTTCTTCATCTGGGTGTGTCGAGGTCGGCGCGTATACCTGTATGACCTTCAACGAATACCTTTTAGATATTCTGAGTATAAGGTATACTACCCTGCTCGACACACTTTCGATGGATACGATGTTGTTGATGAGAGACCTGTGGACGAGAAATCCGACACCTCCTCGGGACTGTTGGTCGTCCCCCCGGTAGAAGAGCAGGTTACCAGACTTCAGGGTTATCGTATCCTCCCCGATTCTTCGGACTTCGGAATTTTTTTTTATAGTATTTCGCAATTCTTATTTAGTTAGTTTTCCTCTTAGTGTTTCTTTATAGGTCAAAGGGACAATTTTTTTTCCTCTATTCACTATGTGAAGTAACTTTATGCAAATACTTGATTCAAATGAACATTAGAGAAAGTCTGTTACTTTCTCTGCTCCTATTATTTCGCGAAGTATAATAAATATACATACATAACAAACATAAACTCACGCCTTTTTCTCAGAACACTCAAGTTTCACCTTGTGTATTCCATTCAGCGATGGGATATGGGACGAGCTTATCGCGTTCAGGCTGATATTGAACAGACAAATAAAATATCACTTTACCCGGACCAGCAGCGATGCGAATTCGAGACCCCGGCTTTGTAATCGATCCATAGTACAACTGTGCCACCGAGGCAGTAATATTTAATAATAATAATCAAATAAATTCAATAAAAAAAAAGACGGGTTGCACTCCGGGAGTGCCGGCAGAAGTGAAAACTTGATTATTAACGTTGAGCATGTTTGATATTTTGGAATGGTTAGGGAATAATTTTGCACCAATTGCTTTATCAGTATAAAAGTACTATCATTTATGTGGTAGAATACAATATTCATTTATTGCGCTATCGTACACAAACATGACAATTTATATTACATTAAAAATTTAACACTTTAAAACTATTACAATTATTTTACATTAAAAAGTTTATCTCTCCGAAAAATCAACTTTCATCCATAATTTCAACGACTTTTTCACTATCATCATTACCAGAACTATCATCGCCAATCTCTAAAACTGATACGATAGGTTTATGGTAGCTGAAGTAAGAAACGAACAGTTTTGATTCGAACCTATTTAAATGTCTAATAAAGACCGCATCAATAGTAGTTTTGTATTTCGTTGTGCTAAGTTTGCTATCATTCGACATAGTTAAACCAAATTCATTATTTAAAAATTCAATTAATAGTTGATTTTTATCGTCTGCGAAGTTTATGTTGAAATCTCCACTCAAAATCATTGGCAATTCATCAAAGCTTTATAAACTGACAGCTAACTGATAGCTGTCTACTCTCCATCCGTCTTACGCTTTTCGTCTTACGATCAGGTCACGTGTCCTGACGCGAGTTTAAGATTTTATACCCATTACAGAAAAAGTGCTCAACGCCGCTAAAGAAGTTTTCACTTCAAAAAATATTTATAGAAATTCAAATTAACCTTTCTAATCTTAAAACAGCAATATGCCTATTTAATGTTACTTGATAAATCATAACACAGATTTGAAATAGATATTCAAGCTCACGTGCTACTCGGGTTAAACGTTATCTATTATCGGGCAGGGCCTAGGACCGCTCTGATGGCCTAACTTCAAAAGGTAATCATGGCTTACAACGCACGTGACATCTTCCTAACTTTCTGGGTCGGATAATATGGAGATAAGAAAATCTAGTAATGTTGAATTTACTGAATTTCTTTGATGCTAGAAACTAACAGCTAACAACAACTAACTAGCGAAAGCGTTTAAAGTAATTATAACTTAATTTATAACTTATGGAATTCCATAAGTGTGAAAATGATGACAGTGATATGAGAATTGTAGTTTTTGCAACTTCTATAGTGTTATAGAAATTAAATAAAACATAATACGAGCTGTAAACGGTTATTGACGTTAAAGGTACCACTCTTGCAAACACCATCAATTGAAATATAAGTTTATTATAAAGTCCGGAAATAGAGTAATAATTATAATATGAAAAGAGTTTTGATGTGAAGATATTATAAGTCATGACGAAACCAAATGTTTTTTTTAAATATGATTCTTTTTGATATACAAATTTAGGACCGCAAATTTTACGACCGTTCGATGTTTACTAGTAGAATACAGCCTTTGTAACTATAAAATAGATCCTGCTGATTCCAATCATCTCATAAAACCCATATCCACCATAGAAAGGGAGCCAGATTCCGTTGTCCAAGAAGCAATTACGTATAAAATAATATCCCCGAACATAAGTATTATAGGGTCCGGTGTAACGATAAGGTTCGATACGGGGACCGCGCCGGCCGAAAAGCGTAAACTTTTGATAGACCGGCATTATGATATTCTATGAGCAGCCCGGACCCAATCTCAGTAATGGGACCGAGACAATAACGACATCGGCCCATATTAAACTTGTATTTCATAAAGTTATTGCCATTTGATTAAATACACAAGTTCGGAAGCAATTTGTGTGAAAGCGTCCGAGCATTTTCTCGTTAGAGGCAAGTTTGTTCGGATGGAAGTTTTCCGAATTGTAATTTTCGCCTATTATCCGAAGCCTATTCATTTGCGACAGGCGTTATGTAATTATGTGACGTGGAATTGTGAAGTTCGTAATTGGAAGAATTCTAAAAATTCAAGGATAAGTCAACTTTATTTTGTAGAAGTGACGCCTCGGCTCTCGACATAATTTTTTTTGAAAATACATGTTGATACACAAAAATTATTGCTAGTCATTATACCTACCTGCAAATGTTCTAAAATAATTTAAAATACCTATACTTAAATACCGGGTATATCAAGAGTGCTACCGAAAATGAAGCCGGGTGGTAGTTTCAGTGACTACAAACACGATGTAACTAAAAATTTCGCAAAGAAACGCGACAATTTTTTCTTATTATTTTTTAAATATCTTCGAGTTTGGGTTTCAAATCCATAGTTTTTTCTAAAATAATAATTTAAAGACTTGCGTACCGTAACATGTTTAAAAATAAAAGGGTGTACACTATTATTAAAGACAAAACTTTGTATTTGTACCACCCCAATACGACGAAAGAAAAAAAAATACGTCACAATTTTTTGCGCAAAATTTAGTTGCATTGTGTCTGAAGTCACTAAAACTACCACCCAGCTTCGTTTTCGGTAGCAGTTTTGATATACCCTGTATAGCTTGTGGCCAAAGTGGCCTATTTATCGCAGGCCTTGATAAGACTCCAGCTCAGAAATTTCTGCTCTTTTAGCTCAGTACTGTTTTTAAGCCAAACAGCGCACGGAAGGCGTACACGCACTTACTATAACTTTTTTTATTGCTGTAAATGGCGAGACGAGCATGCCGTTCGATGGTAAGCGATACGTCCTCGCATGAACAGTAGCAAAACCAAACAACACCTTGATTTACAAAGCAATGCTTGGCATTCCACTGCACTCACCATCCTGAGACATAAGATGTTAAGTCTCTATACTATGTCCAATAGTTACTCTGGCTCTCCTTCAATCCAAAACAAAACTGTACATTTACACTGCTTTTTGGCGGGAGAAACAACATTGCGGTGATACCTACCCCAGCGGCCTCTCACATACGAGTGACCTACCACTAGTCAATTAACTATAAAATAACTGTATAATTACAGGGTCAACATTTATTATACTATTGTTTTCTACGCAATAAACTATTACAGTAGGTGGGTACTGCTATTGTCTAGACATTTTACATCAAGTCATCATGAAGAGAACACTAACCTGAACGCTCGCTGTTAATACTGCTAATACACCATATCACAAATTCACCAAAACCGAATCTTCTTGTACAGTTCGTAGAATTACTGAAATTATCACACACCCAGATGTTTTTTATAGCTCAGACAACGCTGAAATGCCCGTCGATGCGAAGCGGCCTGAGTGCAAAATTTCGTAGTCTACCCACATACAAAATGATAAAAATTGACCGAACATATTTTTAATTTTTAATATACGTGGAGCATATCTACAATTTTAGATTTTTACATTTTTGATTCTACACATAAACATACGGCACATCTGATGGTAAATTATTTCCACCGCAAATGGGAAAAAGAAGGAAGGGATATAAAGATGCACTGAGTCTACTCCGGCAATCTTATTAATTATTATTTTTTACGCACAGAAACAATTACTTTTACTAAATCGTATATTTTCACAAGAACTTCAAGGAATAACAAAAAACAACCAGCTAAAACAAAACACAAACAAAACTACTCGCACGCCCTCCAGCGGCAAAAGCGGCAACTCCAAAATGTGGCCAGTAACAATATCGCCGTGTTGCCCTCTTCGACGAACACCGCCGAACATCGCCGACACGGTGCACTGTTCGAGCGGTGCGTAACATATTATTAAATCTGACATGACTGCAAAACCATCGCTTTGCGTTGGTTTCTGTAAGATGGCCTAATTGACTTAACCCTCCCGTAGTCCAAGACTCACACTATGACTACTTTTAAACCTGTACAAAATAGAATTTTACTTATTCAAACACGTGTGTGTTCAACCCGGCTGCGCTCAGCAAGCAATCAGCCAGTGTATTACACAAGGGCTCGATACCGCCTGGCTCATACAAAATGCATTGAAACCAAGCGAATTTTTGTGCCCCGTGTTATTCATTACGATGAGAATGTACCGCTGGTGGATACAAACAAGAATTGATACTGACATCACAAGCTTGTAAAAGTCTTGTGTGCCTCGATATGTAAGTCTTTGTTTTAACCAATTTTTGGAGCGACTATGCACATGATGAAATCGAGTGAGGTAAACAACAGAATACTCGGGAATATTAATTTGAGAATGAGAAAGGAAATGGTGGAGGCCGGGGTATTATTATTGGGTCTAGCAATTCTACTGATCGAGTGAAACTCAGCAGCAAAGTTGTTGCGACGAATTGGTTTTGTTTGAGACACTGGTGCCGCGGTCGAGACGGCCCTTTTATGCCGATGGAGACTGGCACATGAAAGTTTCAAGGCTAGAATAAAGTAATTAATTGATTCATCAACAACGGAAATACGGATTCTACAGTTTAGATAAACGCATAAAATGTTCTCAAACCTGATGGAGTGGTGACATAAATAAATTAAAAATATTATAATTAAATGTATTGTACTATCGATATAAGATTATGATATAATATTATGTATCTAGCTCAACGCGCAAAAAGATATTTAGCAGCAGAGAAGTAAATATGTGCCGATGATGATTATTACAAAAACAACATTTTTTTAATACTAGAAGCCAAACTAATGTTATTGACAGATGTGGTCTATTACTGCTTTGTAATGCATGGTGTTGTTTGGTTTTGCCACTGCTCATGAGCGGTCATATCGCTTACCATCAGGTGAACGACATGCTCATCTCGCCATTTATAGCAATAAAACAATATATATCTTATTTTTTATTTCTCAGTAGTATAGCCTTCACGAACATCAGACAAAATTTAAACCCTTCCCCTTTTGCAAAAATCATTTATAATGAGTTTTTCTTAGAAGAGGTAACTAGGCTGTCATCCGTCATGGAAACGAGGATTTATATCCCAATTAAAATTAAAACACGATATTGTCGTGTAAATTCAAACTCAACCAACTGTCTGAGGAAGAAATTGGGGTACAATTTCGCGTTGTAAATCAAAATGACTCAAGAAATATTTTTAAGAGAGCAGTATTATATCGTATTTCGGCTTCGATGAGACGTACTCAGTATCAAGGCAATTAAGTATTAATTATTTAAAACAATTTCCATTACTAAAATCACGCCTTTTCCCCAGAAGGGGTAAGCAAACGACATC
Source organism: Hyles euphorbiae (assembly GCA_023078785.2). Lineage (NCBI taxonomy): Eukaryota > Metazoa > Arthropoda > Insecta > Lepidoptera > Sphingidae > Hyles > Hyles euphorbiae. Next base: position 778,200 of record CM041041.1, read on the forward strand.
CACGTTTCGCATTGCGTGTTCCATTCCAGGATGTAATAGAGGACACATCCATCGCTATATCGGGCACAAATTTTAAATTGCGGTCTTATGATGAATAGAAAAATCCAATATCACCTTGGCCGTCCTGAAATTTGGAGCCGAGTACTCAGCTTCGCAATCATACTGTAATACAACTACGCTACCAAAGCAGTCTACTACAGTAACTTCAATAAGATCTTGGATGCTTACGTAATCTGTATTTTCCGTTACCTCTATTGTGATTCTTATCTTTTAATGCTCGTAGCGTAAATATATTCAGTATGTATTGTACGGACGCGTTCATTCATGTGAGATCCTTCACCGCTTTACGATTATCATACCTTTGATGTAAATATAGAATCATTGTTGAGACAACATAATCTGGTCTATCCAAATATATTTTAAATATTTATTTAATTATAATTTGTAATACATTAAACGGAGCCTCAAAAAGAAGAGACCGTTTCATTATAAAACAATTTATCGGAACCGTCATATTGTCTTGTCGAAATTCGTCACATTACGAATCAATTAATAAATCGACAGACATAAATCAAGCGGATAATGGGTTCCGGGACGATGATGGAAATTTCATATTAACGAGAAATCACAGCGACACGATCAAGTGTGAATTTCACGAAAATATTAATTAATTCAGAACAAAAGTGGCGTACACGTGTAGTGAATATCGGATTTCTGATGTCCACTAATTATGGACTATTAATGGACTGCATGGACCACTTTTATGTTCGGTATTCCTGTATCGCTTTTGTTTGTTATAAAGATTCCGATATATTGAAATTCGGTTTTCATTTACGAAGTGCACAGCTTTTGTAGTAGCTTCATATTTACGAGGTATTGTCTGTCAATTCCCCTTTAAATTTAAATGGCATGACTATGGATTCTCCAACGAATCAAGAATTTAACAGTAGTCAATGACATATGCAGGTACGAGGTTAATATACAGGAATTTTCTTTTACGATGAAAGAATATTAATCAATATAAAAAATCTGTCTATGCACGTTTGTTTTCAACGGCAAGTGTAGGAAATTGTGAAATTCCTATTAAGGCATTTCCCTGCATTTCCACTTAATTGTGCTAGCACAAAACTATTGTAGGCGTGAAGTGACAGCTTAGCTGTCGCATTTCATCGGTGAGTGAGATTGATAGAGGTCTAATACTCCTTCCGTCTTCCCACCCTTTATCCTTTCCATCTCCTCCTGATTTGATGAGCCAAAAATACATCCAAGCGTTATGAATGATCATGGGTGGCATCACATACCATCAGATAACCTGTTAGCCCATTTCCGGATCTATGCAATCAAATAGTAAAAATCCACACCATCCAATATAATCATTCTATTACAAAAAAAAACACCTATCCGAAAAATGTAAGGCATCGAGGCGAATCCTTTACAATACCCGACACGACCAATCTACTGACGGCCATTGATCGAGCTTCGTATAAAGGGGGCAATTCCTGGCATCGAAACTGTTTGCACAATACAAAAATAAAGCGGACGGCACAGCCATGGCTCACTTGTTTCACGGTTTTTTGTTTAAAACTATTCTGTTGCAGCCAATATTCATATGTTGGATTGAGTCGTGCCTTTGTCGTTAGTTATTGATATACACGAAGATAAATAATCCCCGAGTTGAAGCGAGCAATATGCTTCACTTTTGGGGAGTTATTTCTTAGCTCTTTTTGCCCTGGAGGTAACGAGATCTTGGGGAACGGAAGCCAAGATATTGGTAGAAGACATTGGCCGACATCTAGAGAAATTTATCACTCCGATTAGTTTATGACGCAAAGAATTTCTATCCATTGCTATCCAGAGAGGTAATGCCGCCAGTATTTTGGTCTCTTTTGCTACAGGAGCTCGAAGAGGCGGTTTATTCGACTGAAGATATTTTGCGATTTCTTAAGAATATATTTTGTGTTAGTTTTAAAAGTATTATTAAACTAATAAGAATAAAATTACAAATAAACAGTTAAATTATTTCGCATAGAATCAAAATAAATGATAATGAAATATATGGTAATGGTAGAAATTAAGGTAAGTAAGAAAACTGTAGAGAAGCGTTGGGATTTAAGCCAAGATCTGAAATTATAGACACGGAACTTCCAAGTCCGCTCATAAGCGCCACCTTGACAGGCGAGATGTCAAAGTAAATGCTCTTGTTACTAGTGAAGCTGAAATTGGAATAAATTATAGAATATTTTAAGATGGAAGACTATTGTCTTCCTATTGGTACATATAGAAAGAAAGTCCTTCCCTTATAAATGCCAATGTGTGATTTTTTTGTCATGCCTTTACACCTTAATAAATTAACTAATTAGTCTCGTTTTCAGAGGTATAGAAACAGACATGAGGCACATTATAACCAGAAATGTTCATTGCCCTCGACGACCAAAACTTTATTATTAAATAATATTTGACAGTCGGCTGTGAATCGAGTAGCCGCGGGTTCGATCCTCGCACCGTGACGAATGTTTGTGAGGCCAACAAGCATTGTCTCGGATCTAGGTGAATGGAGACCGAAAAGTCTTTTGTAACTTCTGATACGCACGACACAAGACTGTATTGATATTAATATGGGATCAGGACTATGTATATGATTGTTAGGTGTATTTTTCTCTATGTGTCAATCGACAACCTAATTAGATCGATAAACTGCATCAACGCAACCGAAATCGTGGACAAAACGTTTGATATAAAGATATATACGTTACATTCTCTATTCCAATAAACATAAACAAAGAATCACAAACGCATCAACACGTCATCGAAATTTTGAATGGAATATATTTTGTTAGAACGATGTTCGGCCGTGCTCCAGTTTAGTCGCAGACATGATGGATGGCGTCCCAATAACACTGTTGTATTAGTCGGATGTTAGGAATGATGTATTTGATGGACTTTGAGATTAGTATAATCATTGTGAAGAGAAACTAGCAAAAAGGCTGAAATGGAAACGCCCGCTAATCTATCTCTTTAAGAATTTACATGTAATGCGTAAGAGTGATTAGGACAAGCTAATGCTGATACCTTATAATTTTTCTAATATATTATGATCCAGCCTTTCAGCCGATCCATTTATGTTATCTTCGGGTTTAAAGTGGGACTCATTAATACAAAGCTATTACCTCCAAATATCATGATCTTCGGATATTTATAGCAGATTGTTAAAAATAATAATCCAGTTTAACTTTAAACTACTGTACCTAAATACAATGGACGTAAAAATTCAAATTCTTGCGTCGTGAAATTTAAATCAGCCATTTATATTTATGGTTGACAATCTCATCTTATTCTAATTTTACTTGTCTTCAAGTCTTCCAAGCTTGAGATTAACCCTCCCACGTAAATCTCGTAAACCCGTTTCGCATCAAAATTTTCATAAAAACGTCAAACCTGTATGAATAATTCAGAACTACACCGTGGATCCATTGTACTTCTATCATTTAACCCTTAAATGGGAAATCGTCGGTGTCTAAAAAGCCCGATGAATATTCATCGGAGACAAGACGCGGTGGGTACGGAACCTTTTATTGGATCACTGGATCGTGCTTTTCGTTTCAAACGGCGGCTGAATGTTTCCACGTCGGTTTTTAAAGTTTTATAGGAAACGATTACTTTAATGGAAGATTTGTTTAAAGAGTGGAGGAAGAAAGGTCTAAAAAATAGCGCAAAATTGCACGCGCTGTCTGTAACCAAAAATGAAAGGAAGCTTGGTTATAAGCACTTAAGTGGTATTGTGGATCGTATATTTGAAAATTTACTATAAACCGATAGTTTCTATTGTCATTTGTATTTAAAAGTTATAATGAAATAAAGAATACATACACAATAATTGTGAACTGTACTTTTTTTTGTTAGGGGCGCGTGGGAAAATTAAAAAACCTTCATCACAGAATACCATATCATATAGTGGAAATATCAAATTCAGTGGTGTGTGGTGGTTTTTGGCAACGGAGTAGACGCGGCTGCTGAAATGTTGGTAGGATTTAAACACGACGATCGCGTGTTTAAATCCTAGGGCATACCTCTAATTTTCCGTCGTCATATGTGTATTTATATTCAATCACCATGCACTATATGAATGAAAACATACAAACCTGAATCGCTTGTAATAATGTATATTGTGTTGCACCGTTCAGTGCGGAGTATATGCATTGATACAGTTACTATTCCGGACTAAGAAATATCCTCAAACGAAATACACAGAGAAGAAATAAAAAAATCACATTACAAATGAAAATGGCTTCTTAACAATAATTAAAACGATCCTTTTTGTCTCAACGTTGCAAAGGGTTACCCAGGCTCAATCGGGCCATTCTCATTTGGGAACAAATTGAAATACAATAAAACTTAATTGGCTCATTGTACGGTAACAATAGACAGGCTGTTACACTCCGCTTGCAAAACGACCAGTAAACGTACAACCGCTCCAATAGTTATTATTTCAATTGAATTAACTTTATTTGTGTTGATTTTGTTTTATTGTTACCGGGTTTTATTTACTGGTATTTAAATATTACTATGGTTTGATTGAGTTGGAAATACACAGAATGTAGGTTTTGTGTCGTTGTGTTCGATTGAAGGCATTTAATTCAATCTAAATAGCATTATATCCATGAATACATAATATTTTCTTCTTATTTTTCTCTGCGAAAGTCTACTGCTGAACACAGACCTCACCCAATCTACACATCAACCTGTTGGAAGCAGCTGCATCCAGAAACTTCATACAACCTTAACCAGGTCATCTGTCCTCTATTTAGGGGGGCGTCCGACTATTCGCTTGCCTGTACGTGGCGTTCACTCCAAACTAGATACTACTTAATATTGTAGGCATTTAATATTGTTTAATGCGCGCGCGTCTTATATTATAATATAAAGAGGTTTCCTCATTATAAAGCGAGAATATATTTACTTAAAAAAATATTAATAAATTATGATTGTTTAACGGGAGTGACAGAGTTAGATTTTCACGGACATAAAACAGATTGGTTAGACAATAAGATTTTGTAATTAACAGCCAAAGATTGCGTTGTAATAACAGTTGGTAAAATCCTGATACAGCAGCGATTATTTCAAGAAACTCGGAGTTGAAATTTCAATAAAATCTAATAGCAAGTTCAATGTTGCCTAAAATCGAATATCAAAATTAGTAGCCTTGTCAGTATCCAACGCGTTATGCAAAGTAACTTGATATTACAGATTAATCCCCGAGCTAACCATGCAATTAGTTTGACTGACGATGTTTTCATACTAAACATGGATGCCAACATACAAGTACTTTAACAGGAATGCGGAATTGCGCACATTAATTTCATATTTATGTACATAAGGCCATGCATGTGTAGGCAGAACATAGTTTGCTGAATAATTTCCGCTTCATAATTATGTGTGCATAAAATGGTTATGGAATTATGCGATTTGTTTCATTATAAAGAGAGGTAATTTCTATCACTCTTCTTTTTCCTCACGTCTATATTTAATACATATGTGGGGTTGCCGATTTCTCTGGCTTAGTCGTATGTTTTTTTTTTCTTAATCAAGTTGTACAGTCAGCAACATAAGTCGCTGAACACATTTTTTTATAACCTTTTTATGAATTAAAATTTGTACGTACTACTCTAATAGTCGTAAAATACAACCAAGTAAAGTCATGTATGCCGAGAAGTGCCACACGATATTGAAAATAATAATTATTTTGGATGATAAGACAATTCCAAATCTCGTGAATGTGTAGCGACTTATGTTGATGACTGTACATCTTTTTGAAACTTTTATGGAGAACTGTTAAGTATGCAGGTTTCCTCACAGGGACGGTGGGGCACAACACGAAATTGGCGAAACATTAAGTTCTCGCCAAGATGGCTGGAACCATCAAGCTATAGCATATAACGTTTTTATTTACAGTTAAAGCGACGGATAATTAACTAACAATGCTCACGTATCGTCGAATAGCTATCGCGTGTCGTGACTTTCAATCCGCAGCTTTAATTTACCAAAATAGTTCCATCTAACCGATCTATACGTTTATAGGAAATACCATACAAACTTACAAATCACACATCAGACATCTTACAAACCAACACACAAAAACTGATACACGAAATGAGGTTTCTGAACAATTCACACCACAAATTACCAAACAGCCGGTTGTCTTTGATGGCTCTGTCATACCTTGGTGCCCAAGTGTCAAAGATCTAGGGTTACTCATCGATGCCACCCTGAGCTGGCGACCCCAGATAACCTATGTCAGTCAGAGAGTTATCGGTACTCTTCGTTCTCTGTATCGCCTGAAGAATTTCCTACCGTTCAAAACCAAGGCTATGCTAGTGCAAACCTTAATCCTTCCGGTTATCGACTATGGTGATGTGTGCTATTTTGATCTGAATGCAGATTTACTCAACAAACTCGACCGTCTTCTAAATAACTGCATTCGATTTGTTTTTAATCTTCGTAAGTTTGACCATATCTCTTCCTACCGTTCGCAGTTAAAATGGCTTCCTATCCGCCAGCGCCGTTCGTTGCGTGCCCTCACTACCCTTTTTTCCATTCTTAAGTCTCCTTCCCCTCCTTCTTATCTGTCTCCTGACTTCGTTTACCTGAGTGATACTCATTCTAGAAATCTTCGCTCGTCTAGCAATCTCCTTCTAAAATGTCCTCCCCATACTTCTGACTTCCTTCATTCTTCCTTTGCTATCCAATCCATTCTTCTCTGAAACGCACTCCCACTTGAAATCAGGTCGTGCACAACACGGATGGCTTTCAAGCTAAAGGTTCGGCTATTACTCCTCGCAGAAGTAGCAGATTCTCCCCACTAATGTAGGTATTTATTTATTTAGTTGTTTATTTATTTATTTAGTTTTTTATGAATATATTTTATTTATATACAAAATTATATTAGTAAATATATATACTTTACTGGTGGTAGGTCTCTCATATGTGAGAAGCCATCTGGGTAGGTACCACCGCAATGTCTATTTCTCCCGTGAAACAACACTGCTTAAATGCACTGTTGTGTTTCGGATTGAAGGACATTGTAGCCAGAGCAACTACTGGACATATTGAGACATATATATATATATATAATTAATTTTTTTATATATTCCGTTTAAATATTATTATTTATATTTTATATATTTTCTCTTTTCGCTTATTGTTAATTTTATTAATAAGCACCTGCTTTCCGTCTCTCTGCACTACCTTAAGGTTGGCTGGTAGAGAATGCCCTTGGGCATTAAGTCCGCCTGTACTACATCTGTGTACAAAGTGTTTAAAATAAATAAATAAATAAAAAAGCGATCAAGTGCTATTCAAAACTATCTCTTATATATGCAACAATTTTGCTTCAAGAATTTCACAAACAATGGCCACAAATGAGTGTAAAATGAAACTTTTCGGAGTCCAGAGTTTCTGCGCTCTGTATGCAGTTTATAAATGATAGCGTTTCTGCAACGCCGGTGTTAAGTCGACTTTATTGCGTCTTGCACCTAACTTTTTTGTTTATTCTCGAACTGTTTGTGGCCAGTTGTTTTCATGGAATGTGTACGTGGAAAGGAATCCTGCTAATATTAAAAAGGCGAAAGTTTGTGTGTTTGTTACCTCTTCACGCTCGAACTACTGGACCAAATTGTATGAAATTAGGTATGGAGGTATCTGACACTCTGTATTAACACATAGGCTTTTTATTCCGAAAAAATTAGTGTTCGAGGGACAAGTATGGAATGTAAATGATGAATATTTTCGCTTCTTGTTCAAACCCAAATATAAATATGCAATCAAAGTTTAATACACTTGCACCTAGCTGAGATCTCGCGGTGTCGAGGATTTAATGGCCATTCATTAATATTCACATCGGAAGAATCGGTATCAATGTATAATATATGTATTATCTGCCCTTTTATGTAGAGTATACGAGAGGTAAAGAAAGGAAAAGTACGTACTTTTTACCATACCTTAATTCGTCGCCTAAAACTTTATCAAGGTATTTTACTCGTAGCATGTACAATCTAAGATTAGTTAGTCAAAATATATAAAAAAAAACAAATTAGAACATTCTAAGTTCTAAGCCTAAAGTAAATTATACTTCCTGTCTTAGTTTAAGCCTAAGTCTTGAAGAGGTTTTGAAATAAAGCATTAACGTCCTTTTATTCCCTTTTTATATCATATATTTCCTGAGATAAAGACTTGGTAATTTATTCATTCATTTGCGTGGTTGGCTGGTCGCTTAGCGCCACTATTATTAAGGTCATAAAGTTCTTGGATTAAATATTCCTTCCATTCCTTTCATTAGGCAAATGTTGGACCCGACTCATCGTTAACAAGAACTATGAATCATATTAATGGATAAAAATAAATATAATTATTAAAGTATACACCTTTGACTTTTTGGAGTCATCAGTGTATTGCTAATCAATCATCACGTACCAAAACGGTGAAGGAAAACATCGCGAGGAATCCTGCATACTGTAGCGATTTACATGAGCGTAGCCAGCCATGGGCTCAGGGTGGGGCAGCAGTCTAAAATAATATCTAAGTAGCAAAATGTATCCACGGTTTTACCCCGGTTATTTTTTCATTAAAAAAGGTTTCAGCCTATAGCACCCTGTATCTGTATTTATAATTCGAATTATCCTAAACGCTTTCTTATTGCTCACCTACTTAGTATTTTACCTAGATAATTATTTGTTTAGGTTTGGTTAAGTACCTTAGAGGTCATATAGGGTGGGGCAAGTGCCCCACTCTGCCCCACCGTGGCTACGCCCATTGCGATTTATAAGAATTTCTATGACATGTAAGTCCGCCAACCCGCACTAGGCCAGCGTGGTGGAATATATGTCCTAACCACTCTCAATCGTACTTTCGATTGTAGAGTAGGCCCGTGCCCTGCAGTGGAACCTATATGGGCTGATTCCAAAGTATAAGGGGTAGGAAGAATTAAACAAACTGCTAAATGAATGTTTGTATAATATATATGTATAAATAATAATATACAAGACTTTTTAAAGTTATGTATGAATTTCTATGTAATTATTGCTTGATTTAACTATCAAGGAAGATATGACGTAACGGTAAAATAAGGCTTCACCCGTGCCTAATTGGAGAGACACTATGAATAAATATCGAATTCTAAGATCATCTAAGTGTCTACGGTCAACGTTAGCAACAATCATAAGCTAAAACATCTGTTAAAGGGCCGATAACCGTTGGGGTAAATGTATTCTTGAGTGGAGACCACGTCTTGGCAAGCGTAGTGTTACTGGCAGATTTTCATTGGTGGTAGGTCTCTCATATGTGAGAGGCCATCTGGGTAGGTACCACCGCAATGTCTATTTCTCCCGTGAAACAACACTACGTAAATGCACTGTTGTGTTCCGGATTGAATGACATTGTAGCCAGAGTAACTACTGGACATAGTGAGACTTAACATCTTATGTCTCAGGATGGCGAACGCAGTGGAATGTTGCTTACTACTTACACTAATACGTTAATAACAAGTAAAGTTAATGTAAAAGAAGAAGTGTCGTAATTACCAAATCATCTTAAAACGAGGGTATATTCAAGTCGGTAATTTTTACAAGCGCTAATGTTAGTTAATCAACTCTAGGCGTATCTAAAATGTTATTTCGTCGACTCCGCAGTAACGAGGACTTGAATTTTTCTGCAAAATAAACATCTCGTTTATTTTATGTTGTACATTTTTCTGGATTTTTCAAGTGGAGCCTCTTAATAAGTTTTTGAGATTTCATAATTATGTTTTGCTATTGACATTTTGAATAGGTGGCAGGATTCGATTTGGTCTTTAAAGTGACGTAACTGGCTGTAACTAATACACACGTACTAACCTCCGGAAAGTTATATGGCCCTGGGATTCAAACACGCAACGTCCGTTTGGTTCATAGCTTACATGCTCTACTAAAAACCTATTATATGTTTTAGACTTGTTAGAAATAAACACGAATCTTTGCCTGCAATCCACATTAGTATACAACAATCATGGAAGGATGTTTTTTTTTAAATTTCAATGAGGGCAGGACTAGCATGCCGTTCGCCTGATGGTAATCGAAACGACAGCTCATGGACTATAACAAAACCAAACAACACCATGCACTAGATGATTACACTAGCTAAAAGACAATTACACTAGCTAAAATGTCTTTCTAACCGGAACATGAAAGTGCATTTACACTGCTGTTTGGCGGAAAAATCTGGAATTGCGGTATGTACATATTACAGAAATAATGTTTACAAATTAGAAATGAGTTCATTTAGTTTTATTTTATTGGGCCTATTCTATCTCTCTCTCTCTCTCTGTCTTCCTTCAGCCACAAGAAATCCACAGCTGAAAAAAGTTTCTTCCATAAATCTCCACATAGAGCGACCTGCACTATACGGCCTATTTTTATTTTATGTAAATTACATACGTATTTAAAAAAAGTAAAGTTCTGTCCTGGTATTCAAACCTATGACCGCCATTACTTGGAGTCCGATCCCTTCCCAACAAGACACCACACTAAAACCGTTCTAATGTATTTAAGACTTAAAAGTTAATACTGATCTTTGACAATTCGCATTAACATTCAGCAATCACAAGTATCTCGCTTCTCCTGATTGTATATACCGGTGTCAGACACCGCTCAATTAGTGTCGGCACGTGTCGACACTGCACACGTATCTTACCTGCGCTGGTAATTGATACCCGAGGACTTGTAAGACAAGGCGATTGTATTACTATCGATTGGCGGTCGTGGATTTCGTATATACTTGTACATAATATTCAAAGATGGGTTGATTTAATATCATTAAATATCTTTCGTAAATTGTACATAATATTCCATCCATCAGCCAAAGGAAGTCCACTGCTGAACATAGGCCTCCCCCAATGATTTCCACAGAGACCTGTTGGAGGCAGCCTGCATCCAGCGACGTCCCGCGACCTTTATCAGGTCGTCGGACCATCTTGTGGGTGGACGTCCTACGCTGCGCTTTCCGATACGCGGCCTCCATTCGAGCGCTTTCCGACCCCATCGGTCATCAGATCTCCGCGCTATGTGCCCTGCCCATTGCCACTTCAACTTGCTAATCCGGTGGGCTATGTCGGTTATTTTAGTTCTCCTACGGATCTCCTCATTTCTGATTCGATCTCGTAGGGAAACCCCGAGCATAGCCCTCTCCATAGCTCGTTGAGTGACTTTGAGCTTCCTAATAAGGCCCATAGTGAGAGGCTACGTCTCGGTGCCGTAAGTCATCACTGGCAACACACAACTATCGAAGACTTTCGATTTAAGGCACTGAGGTATTTTGGACGACAAGACGTCGCGTAGTTTCCCGAACGCTGCCCAACCGAGTTGGATTCGACGATTGACCTCTCTCTCGAAGTTGGACCTGCCTAACCGGACCACTTGTCCTAAATAGACATATTCGTCAACAACTTCAAGAGTCGAGCCCCCAACACCGATGGGGGTGGGCACAACATGGATATTCGACATGATCTTCGTTTTGTCCATGTTCATTTTAAGACCCACCTGTTGGGAGACTCGATTGAGGTCTTCGAGCATAGTGCTAAGGTCTTCCAGCGATTCTGCCAAGACTACAATATCGTCGGCAAACCGAAGGTGAGTAATATACTCGCCGTTGATGTTGATGCCGAATCCTTTCCACTGTAAGAGCTTGAAGGCATTTTCCAGCGCGGCAGTGAACAGTTTCGGAGATATGACATCTCCCTGTCTCACGCCTCTCTGTAGTGGAATAGCCTTCGTACTCTGATCTTGTACTCGGACCGACATGGTGGCGTTGTTGTATATACACTTCGACACTTCGATGTACCGATAGTCGATATGGCACCGCTGGAGAGACTGTAGCACAGCCCAAGTCTCGATCGAATCAAAGGCTTTCTCATAGTCCACAAACGCTAAACAAAGCGGCAAGTTATATTCCTCGGTTTTTTGTATAACTTGCCGAAGCGTATGTATGTTGTCTATGGTACTAAAGCCTTTTCGGAAACCGGCTTGTTCGGGAGGCTGGAAGTCATCAAACCTGCGTTCGAGACGATTTGTGATGACCCTCGAAAACAACTTATAGACATGGCTCATAATATTATGAACTTGAAAAGTCAAAGAAATGTCCTGGTATGCTACCATGTTTTACGGTTTTTTCGACTTAATGTACTGTATCAACCATATACGTCCCGCTGCTGGGCACGGGCCTCCTCCACAATCGAGAGTACGATTGAGAGTGGTTAGACCATATAGTCCAGCACGCTGGCCTAGTGCGGGGTGGCGGACTTACCATAGAAATTTTTATAAATCGCTATGGTATGCAGGTTTCCTCACGATATTTTCCTTCACCGTTTTAGTGCGTGGTGATTCACTATCAATACATACATGACTCCGAAAAGTCAGAGGTGTGCCCTGGGATTCGAACCCGCGACCACCGTGAATATGTTGGCAGCCGCGTCTAGTCCGTTTACCAACAGGCCACCACGCACTTCTATATTATTATGTGAGTATCTTTTGAAGCGTAAAAAATATTATTGTACTAATGATTACTGCGTGGGTGTTTACATCAAGCCAATCAGGCGAATTTCTCATATTCGTAGCTAAAAAATATTATTATTCTCAGCATAAAATATTCGACTTCAATGTAATCTTTATATCTTTCGATATTAGCGGTAATGAAATACAAAATGGCGTAAAATATTTTGGCATTAAACAAATTGTTTTCATTTTTCCATTACACCAGGTGTTGCTCTTTATTTAATTTATTCTAATTCGCTCGATCTTTAGGGAAATTTCGATTGAAAAATAATATTATCTTTTGTGAGTATTGAAGAGTTTTAATGTCTTATACCTGTTATATAAATTAGGGTATATTTTTGAGGTATTATTTTTGAAATAGATTACAGGCTATTTTAAGAGAATTAGCATGATCTTTTGTAATATAATGCAAATTATAACCTTGTAAATTAATTAACATAATTATAAAGTAAACGCATTTTTATACTAAAAATAGAACTCAGCTTACGATAAATAATAGGTACCTAATATAATACAAAAAAAGCAGCAGCTAACAAAGAAATTTCCCAACATTAATTACCCGCGAATCCGCAAAAAAGAATTATAACAAAGCGAAAAAAAAAACGTACAAATCAAAGCGGAACAAACCCGCGCTCCGTTCGGCTCATCACGATCTTAATCCACAAAAGAAATACTCTACAGGGCCCGATTACTTTAATACACTCAGTGCTTAAAAGAAAATTGAAAAAAGAAAACCTCCCTGGATCCGTCTAATTCCCGAAAAAATCCCGGGACACAATTAGCGAGTGCCGCGCGCTCGCCCATTAGACGGCTGAATTTCTGGATCATTGTTTTAAGAATGTTGAGACGGTGCTATCGGATAAGCTGCGGAGTGACAGGGACGGATGGATTTCGCTTAAAGGGATACGGAATTTGTAAAGGAATATTTGTTAGATATTACCCCGGTTAGGGGAACTGTCGTGAAAGAATGAAAGTTGTCCCTTGATAAAGTTTTAAGTCAGCTCGAATTATTTTTGTCCCACTTCGTATGCCATTAGTTGTAGGCTATTCTCAAAGTAGTTTATAATATTTTCAGCGGGTTGTAGTGAATATAATCATTGTTGCTATCTATAATCAAAGGAAGATCATTGATTTTAACAACGTCATGTAGCGATTCCTTTTCAATAAACTACAGCAACAAAATATGTTACATAAAATATCTTTTAACAGGCCCACAGGTAACAATATCAATAAGTTAAGAATAGAAGACCTCAGCATCCAAAACAAACACAGAACCAAAATAAAACAATGAGCTACTATAACAATAACTCTGAAAAACAAAAACACAAACACCCCACTGAAATAATTGAGATCAAAACATCAGAAAACAAATAGCCTTTTACAGAAACAAAAACACGTCACAAATTAATTCCATGACATCAACTGGGAATATCTTATCTCCTAAAGCTTAACTCTATCTGAAACTTCACTTAGTTGCAGACGTTGTGGTGAAGGTGGAGTGACGTCACCTATTTTTAGATTAAACCACGGGTTCTTTTGTATCTAGGTCGCAACTCGCGGGTCAAGTGTATGAAAAAAGTTTCAAGCGGTTTGAACACTTTACATAATGCCTTTACAACGTAAGTGGTCATTTTTTAGAACAGCCCCTTGTTGCTAGTTTGATGGCTATTGTGGGCGCGGATGGCGAGCGGCGTTCTAAAAAGAACATGATGCTACTGAAGCACATAGAACTAAAAGGCCACTATGGGCTTGTTCTTGGTATAAAAACATAGATGGGAAAGAAGTATAATTCAGTTTAGTACTTATACCAGTGATATAGTGAAGGAAACATCGTGAGGAAACCTGCATATCATAGCAATTTGTATGAATTTCTACCGTATGTAAAGTCCACCAATCTGCACTAGGCCAGTGTGGTGGACTATATGGCCTAACCACTCTCAATTGTAAGGGAAGCCTGTACTCTGCAGTGGGACGTATATGAGCTGATATAGAACTTATACCAGTAACTTGTACTGTTGGTAAGTCTCTCCAATGTGGGAAGCCGCCTGGGTTGGTACCATTGCAATGTCTATATCTCCCGCCAAACATCAGAGTAAACATAACATTCTGTAGCGGTTTGAACGACATCGTAGTCAGAGCAACTACTGGAAATATTGGGACATAACATCTTATGTCTTAGGATGGCGAGTGCAGTGTAATGCCACGTATTGCTTTGTAATTCAAGATGATTTTTGGATTTGTTACTGTTCATGAGCGGTGGTATCGCTTACTATCAGGAGAATTGCATGCTGGTCTCTATATTCATTGCATTCAAAAAAACTTATACGGCCATTTGGAACATATTATGTGGCAAGTTACTTATTTATACCTCACCTTCCCCTCTTTCTGAATCAGTAAGTTAGTGGCGATCGTTAAAATAATCGATTACTCTAATTGAAAATGAGACGCAGAGTTCATTTTATACCTAACTTGTTATATCTCTCTGGTTTTATCCTATATAGTGCGTAACATGAATATCACTGTACAGAAGAATATGTTCCTACAATATTGTAACTATGACGTACCAGTGACATATTTAAAATTATTTTGTGATTTTTCGAAGTTTTTTTAATAATGTAAAAGGACTTGGTTATGTTTAAATAAATAAGCAGACAATAATCTAAGCCATATTTCTGAGAAGTTTATAGCTTCGGAGGCGCTTTTAACGCTCGCTTATGACGCTCGGGACGCTTTAGAGCTGTTTGAACATAGCAGTTTGCTGTAAAGCTGAATAAAAAATTGCAGTGGATGAATTTATTTTCCTCGGTGTAAATAAAATTATTTAGGTGGAGGTATAATCTGCGAGATGTTTGATAATTTCAGTGAAAGAGTTTTATTCAATTGAATAAACAATATTTAGACTTTACCCAACATAAATAAAATTGAGTTATCAAGTATGAGTTGTTTGTTTCTTAAACATCAAACTTTTGAATGTTCAATAAATCATATTATGTTTAGAAGTAAAAAATTACATCAAATCAATTCTCCTACTGAGAAAGAATGACATCATTTTATATTTTTTAAAGGTATGAAAGGTAAAGACAGAAGTTGTTTGGAAAATAAAAGAAAATTTGTTTCCTTAAATAAAGGCAAGTTAAAACGATCGGCCTTAATATGCGTGATTATCTTTAGACTTTGCGGGAGATTTAGGTTTCAGCTTATGCTATATTATAGTTAAACCTGCTTTTCAAAGGGCATAATTTTACCTTAAACCTTAAGTAATGGTCAATAAGTGGTGGAATATAAATCAAAATTAGCGCACTTAAACGTCCAACCAAGTAATTAACTGCGAATTCAGAATTAGTTGGAAAATTTCTAGGTATTAGACAATTTACGGAGTTTCCCCCGGAGTTAAGTCTTCAGGGTAGAAATGTATAATTCCATGATTTATTTCTCTTATGACGTGGGTTCAGGTTAATTACGACAAGATTATTTCGTATTCCCTAAGTGAATTGAAATGGTGAATATAATTCATTTCATTCTCGCTTCAAGCTGAGTTTAATTACACTAAAATATGCTTCCAATATTTATATTTTAAAATTGGTTTCTAGTTTTAATTCTGGGTAGTGACGGTCTAAAAAACTCAAATTAATGTCGGCTATCAAACGAGACTCGCGGCTAAAATTGAAACGAAAATAATTTTGGAATGTGTAAAAACCCTTTCATGTCGTGCTGCAATACGAATATTCATAAAAACAATCATGTCGATTTATTTTTTTATTTTAGGCGACAACTAATGGTATTAATTTAAATGGAAAATTTTATTCGGTTGTGGAACAGATTTTGTTTAAAAATGTGGTACAATTTATAAAAAAATAAACTCATTTTTATACGAAATACGACTGCTGGTTATTTATTAGAAATATAAACTCCTACGTGCGTGGTGGCCTGTTGGTAAACCGACTAGACGCGACTGCCAAAATGTTCACTAAAACGGTGAAGGAAAACATCGTGAGGAAACCTGCATACCATATCGATTTATAAAATTTCTATGGTATGTAAGTCCGCCAACACGCACTAGGGCAGCGTGGTGGACTATATGGCATAACCATCCAACCAAATATCAATAGAGTTAAACCGTAAAGAAAATTGATAAGTATTTCGATAAATGGCATACGGGGTGCGGGAACAAACATAACTTCATAGAAACGAAGTCGACTTATCAGAATGCCTTATAATTGCCTACATGATCAATAAATACAATAAAGTTCTTGTCAAGTGGGCTGTTGAATATTCATAATAGGAAATCTCCCGCATCAAGGCTTTCGGTACTAGTGTAAATTACACATTACTACATACATACATACATAAACTCACGCCTTTTTCCCAGAAGGGGTAGGCAGAGGTGCCAGGGCACCCACATTTTGCCTTGTATGTTCCGCCCCATGATGTGATAGGTGGCGAGCCTATTGTCACATCGGGCACAAATTCCTGACTCTGGGCTGATAATGAATAAAAAAATCCAATATCACTTTGCCCAACCCGGGATTCGAACCCAAAACCTCAGGTTTCTAACTGTGCCGTAGTAAAACTACGCCACCGAGGCAGTACACATTACTAAATTTTATAAAACTTAAGTAAACCTATGCATTACGAAGAAATAATTGGCATTCCACTGCGCCCGCCATCATGAGGCAGAAGATGTTAAGTCGCAATATGTCCAGTTATTACTCTGGCTAAAATTTCTTTCCAAGAGGAACACAACAGCCAATTTACACTGGTGTTTGTCTTGAGAAACACGATATTGCGGTAGTACGTACTACAATGTCTAAATCTCCTCATGTGTGAGAGCCTGCCTGAATACCTACTCAATTAAATAAAAATTAAATTATTTGCTATTGAAACTGTTGCTGGGAACGCTATTGTACTAAGATATTTATGGGTTTATTGATCGAGTGTCAGCCGATAGTAATGGATGTTTCCATAGCTCCGATATTTATATCCGATTGTATTAATTGTTAAATCGTGTGCCATTGGATATTTATTTACAGTATTGTAGGTCAGTGATTAATTAGCGATGTGGACGTGTCGTTGTTTTTAACATATGACCCATAACACGATGTACGTAGGTTACTAATATGATTAATACATGTTTTACGCATATGTACATACATAGAGCCACGAGCCCAGATGAGTTGAAACATATATACGAATATATTATGTTTGTATTTTATTTTCATTTTAAATTACTATAGTTAGGTATTTGTAGTTATTGTTATTCTTATGTTAAAAAGTTATCACTGTAAGCTCTTACAATTTTTTTTCTTTTCCATCTTGAATATCCGTAACAAACGTTATTTCAAATTAACAATGAATTTTACCAGAAAAGCTTTAAATTACCACCGTCTATCGACTGTTCACATCACTACATCCATATTCTGGCGTCTTATCGGCATGTCAATGTCACTCACACCTCGATACGTGAATAAAATATGGACAAATTAATCCAGGTTCCAAGGGATTTGTTCCGGGATATAGCGGTTATCAGGTTACCACACGTGATATGGGATATGGCAGGGGTAAATATTTCGCGGTTTTTAATACGAGTATATCGAGTTTATGTTAAACGATTCCTAAAATTATAAGCTAATGACTGGGCCAAGTGGTAGACTAGACTAGACTGATATATGTAATAAATGAGGCGTAAGTGATAACTAATGTGTTTTTAATAATTATTTTAGTATGTCTATATTATAATCTATAGATTTTTATTCGATTCGTGGATTGTCTAGAAGTTATATGCTGCACGATTTTAATCGTATTTCATGATTCGTCGTTACATTGATAATTTGTATGAAAAAATAGACAATTTAAGATTGTAAAGGGAATACGAGTATTGAATGTAATAAACTAAAATGTTGGAAAATAGTGAATAATAATAGGAATGACATAGCTGTAAATCATTATATTTCAAATGAAGAATGACGGGAACTTTCATTCATTAGATTGCCCCGGATCACGCAAATCTTACATTTTTTATTTCTGTCAAGAATACAAGGGACTTTATTATTGACTTTGGTATTTTATTGTATCAGCCCTTCGATCAAATTTAAACTACACTAGTCCGGAACAAAATCACACGCCAAAAGTGGCCGAGGTTTCTTATACTTTTACATTTGAAACTCCGAGATGTAGCAAAGTCTTCAATTATAATCAACTGCAGGTAACAATAAACCTTATTGCTTTAAATTAAGATTTATTATGTTTTAGACCATACTAAACTCAAATAAAACCACACGTTTATTTGTGTTCTTATTTCTATTGCTGTTTTTTAGGCCGTTACTTATAATACAATATACCGGGTATCTCAAGACTGCTACCGAAAACGAAGCCGGGTGGTAGTGTTAGTGACTACAAACACAATGCAACTAAAAATTTCGCACAGAAACGCGACAATTATTTTTTATGATTTTTTTAAATATCGTCATTTATTGGTGGTAAATCTATAGTTTTTGCTAAAATAATAATTTAAACTCTTTTATACCTTAGAGTATTTATAAATAAAAGGTTATACACTATTATTTTAGGAAAAAAGTGTATTTACCACCCAAATATGGCCATAGGAAAAAAATAACAAAAAAAAAATTGTCGCTTTTTTTTTTGCAACTTTTTATATTGCATTGTATCTGAAGTCGCTTAAACTACCACCCGGCTTCGTTTTCGGTAGCAGTCTTGATATACCCTGTATATATTTGATCAAAGTATCAGCCCATATACATTCCACTGCCCCACTACATAGCACGGACCTAATTTACAATCAAGAGTTCCATTGAGAGTGTTTAGGCCATATAGTCCACCATGCTGACCTAGTGCGGGTTGGGGGAATTTCATATAAGGATCGCTTAAATTTAGACGCTATATTTATAAACAGGCATACCTAGATTTGCCCCTATTTTAAGAAGACTAGTAACTACGATGACATATACTACACTTTAATCAGATACTAAAATTTAAAAAGGCGCAATGTTTAACGAAATGTGAACGTGACTGTTGCGTGTATTTTCTTATTTTTATATTAGTTAAAGTTCCCTTTAATAAATCCTTTAGACACTCAAGTTTAAATCTCAATGTCTAATCGCACAGTACATTTACATTACCCTTATAACATTTTGAAGTTCAATATGTATTAGAACCCACAACAGTAGGAGAGGCAATAACATCGGCGCATTTGTTAGTCGTTAAAGGCGATGTGGTGTTTAATTTAGTGAAATGTGCATTGGGCTCGATAAACGTCCGGAAATACTCGCACTTTGTCATACTAAATGCTTCCCAAGCGTTCGCTGTAATTTCTAATCGAATGTACTTGGCTAGATTTATTTTGTATACAGTTTTTATTAGGTAGAATGAGGAGATAAGTGAATTGTTAAAGTGATGGCAACTGATAACTAATGGATATATTGAGACTTAACATCTTAACAGGGTGGAGAGCGATATGGAATGTTAAGCATTGCTTTGTAATTATTGGTCTTGTTTATTTTAGCTACTGTCCATAACCGCTCATACTGCAACATACATACACTCGGAATTTAATATTTTTATCAAGTATTTTATGATACTAAATAGCTTCCATCTTTTAGTGATCTTAGATGTTTCTTAAAGCGTTTGTCTCTATCAAAAGCGATTGGGGTGAGCCTATCATCATTTGTATCAGGTCATCTAGGTCCTATTGTAGGGCACGGGCGTCGACAATCGAGAGTACGATCGAGACGAGTTAGTCCATATAGTCCACTACGTCGGATTAGTGCTGGTTGGCGGACATTACATAGCATAGAAATTCTTGCAAATCGCTAAATATGCACGTTTCCCCACGATGTTTTCCCTCAGCGTTATAATGTGTGGCTATTGATAGCTATCAATACATGGCAAAGGTGTGCACTTTGGCAGTCGCGTCTGATCATGTGCCGTTATGCCAATCACAAATTCCAGCATTAGGTACCTTATTTGAAACTTTACATACCGTAAAGCTCCACCCATGTGTATTAGCCGCCCTGGGATTTGAAATTAGGGCAACAAGGTTCATGGCACACATGCTACTACTAGACCAATAAGCCAACAAAATATTATGTACAGTTTGTACATAAACAAGTACAGATGGACTTAATGCCTAATAGCCTTTTCTACCAGTCGACCTTAAGATAGTGCAGAGAGGGGGGCAGGTGTATAATAATTATCAAGGGTACAGAATAAAAGAAAAAAAAAACTATAAAAAAGGACAACAAAAAAGACAACCAAAAAGATAACAAAATATATAGATAATATAATATATTTGACAGCCTCCGTGGCGCAGTTGGTTAGACGCCGCCTGTGAAACGAGAGGCCGCGGGTTCGATCCCCGCACCGAGAGAAATGTTTGTGCGGCCCACAAATATTTCTTCCGGGTCTGGGTGTTTGTGAGACCGAAAAGTCTCTCGTAGTTCCTGATACCCACGACACAAGACTCGATCTTAGTGTGGGGTCAGGACTATGTATGTGACTGTTGGGTGTTATTTATTATTATTATTATTATTATATGCTGACATGTACTAGTACTAAGATATGCAATATGAAAATATTACTGACATCAGTTTTTATGAAAATAATGAGCAACAATGATGACATCTTATTTTATGAAAATCAGGGGCTAAATATATTACTCTTCCAAACTATAGCTGGTACATACGGATGTTTAGTTTACAAACGGTTGCAATTTCCCCACGCCTTACTGTCGACGCGAATGACAAATAGCATCAACTTGGCAGCTCCGAGTTATGTGTAAATCTATAAGCACGTTTAGTTCATAAACGTCGTGACAGTAAATAGCTTGTGTTATTTATGTGTGTTTAAATTATGTACATTTATTTATATTTCATTCTCATTTCAGTGTAAGAATAGTTTTAAAGAGAGTGCTATGTTCGGCTGTTTTAAGTTTTTAATGTAGCATTTGAATTTTTTTATTAGTTATCAAGGTTTATATTTAGAGATAGGCCGTTTTTTGCATTGAATGGCGAGACGAGCCGTTCGCCTAATGGTAAGCGATACAACCGCTCATGAACTAAATAGCAAAATTAAATTACGAAAACAACAATCTTAGTATCCATATACCATACAGGATAAAGTTTCGTATAAAACTAGTCAACTCACTTACACGCTAAGATATACCGAATAACAAATTTCCATATAACAAAAGACGACATACGGTTACCAGGTGCCCTGCCTCAACTTCAACGGTGGCTTAAATTTCAGCGGAATATGTGAGTGTGACAAAACTCAACAATTTCCCGCTCAGACTCTTTGCACTGTCTAAAACTGTTAAGTTGGGACCGCCCGATTGTTCGCGAGTTTCAGAAGCTTAGGTCAGCGGCTCTCAACATTTATTGTAGCGCTCTTCAGTGGTTCGCTGTTTGCAGTACTTCAGAATATTATAATTGGCTTTTGTTTTGTATAGTCCATCTACTAGAATTATGTATTGGGTTGTAACTATAACTTATCGACCTTAGTGGCCAAAATTTAACCTAGCTACCTTACATATATCCGCAATAGTATTTAGTTATACATTATAAATATCGTTTAATATTTATTGAAAGAATCGAAGATCGTGATAAAAATAATTTCTTTTTATTACGAAAAGATAATAATGTCTCTAGAACAAAAAATATTCACAATTGTTTACTTTGATACTCTTTGCCATTTTAATAATCACTTAATAGGTAAGGTATTACGTTAATTTATTAGTCGCAAAGGTATAGATCCAAAAACATAGATCAATCCTAAAAACTTTAAAGTTCAAAATATACTTCTTATTCTTAGCCCATGCATTTATCGGTCGTCAAATAAAAATGTACAACTACTAAAGTGCAACCTTTTTAAGGTTGAGAAGCGCTGGCTAATGTGTTACGCGAAGAAGTTTCAGACTTCACTGTTTTGTTTCGTTTAACTATTAGAATTCTATCTCAAACATCTGAGTGGATCCTGAAAAGGTTTTAAACTTAATATGTAAAACAAAGTAATATCGATTTTGTAAGGTTTTAGATGAATTAAAGTTGTTTAGGTAATAGTTGTTTTTAATTTATAATTACATGGACTAGAACTCTCAACTCTGTATGATCTATTTAGGCTTGTTTTAACCGATTTCAAAGAGGAGATTTCCAATTCGTCGAAATCTTTGATTTTTACATACGGAATGTTGTTATTTAATATTTAAAACAACATATAAGTATTTTACAGGTTTAGGTGGGTTAAAGTTGATTTGATAATATATGTTTTTATTTATTTATATTAGACAGACCTGCCTATTTAGCCAAGTTATAAGCGCTTCCAATCTATTTCTTCAATAGAAGCGATGATATTTGTACACTGTACAATGCCATTAGCTAACTCCCATACAAATGCTATCCAAGGTGCAATTTGAGTATCGCAATTTGAGTGTCACAAATGGAACGTTATGGCTTACGTCATGGCGTTAATAATTGTAGAAAGAAAGTAGATTGTAACCTGGCTAAGGAGGCAGAACTCTTTTTTATCTATTTAACCCTTTTTATATTTTAATTTATTTTAAGTAGCATCGAATACCTCATATTAAGTTAGCATGTTGACTTTCTTCATACTCGTAGTTGAAGATTACATTTAAATATTTACTTCTTTAATTGCTTTTTCACTGGAGAAAATATCAAGCCACAAAATGTGTTGAACTCAATACTAACTGATTTCAAGGAAGCTGGCATAAATGTCGAAAATAGTCATAGTATATGCTAATCCCGGAGGGCATTTGATTAATTTTTAAATAAATATACATATATACATACATACATGCGTAACCTCACGCGATTTTCCCATATAATTGTGCAATTCACAATGACGATTCAATGGGAACGGACTACCCGGCTAAGGTTACAGGAAGTTGCTGGATGCAGGCCGATTGCAACAGGTGGAAGTGGAGAGCCTAGGGGGACATCAATGTTAAGTAGTGGACTCCCTGTGCCTGAGATGGTGATGTTGATGATGATTCACAATAAAAATGACCTTATATTTATTTTTTCTCTTACAGTAGCTACTGTTGTCCCATATGAATATACATAATGTACACGACTGGCCTGGCTATTGATCGTAGGTTAGCAGCCGAACTGGGATTAATTCCGGCGCGTCACGCCATAAATCAAGATCAGAGTTCTTAGTAGATTTTATCAGTTTAATACAGTTTGGGCCAATTAAATTGCGGCGAGATGTACTACACACTGATAGTTCTGGTTAATTAATTTAATATAGTTTAGTTGTAGCGGTGTTCTCGTTATATTTTATTCTTTAACGTATCCTTACATGAAGGAATTACTTAAATAGTCTTATTTATCGTACTATGGTAGGTGAAATTTGACGTTCATATAAATAAAATACAAAATTAAGTAACTTGGTATAACATTTTTGGGAACAGGATTTTACTAATTATGAATACATACATACATAAACTCTCGCCTCTTTCCCAGAAGAGGTAGGCAGAGATGTCAGGACACTAAAATTTCCATGTATGTTCGTCCCACGATGTGATAGAACGCGAGCCTATCGCTATATTGGGCACGAAAAATCTAATTTCACTATACCCGACCCGGGACTCGAACCCAATACCACGGCTTTGTAACCAAACCGTACTACAAATACGGCACTGATAGATAAATATTTGAAATTAAAAACAACACTAGTCAACTGAACAACACTGGTCACTCAATACTGAGTCAATAATTAGAGAAGTCAAGTGAATAATTAAATATAATAATTTCAAGCCATATTGGTTCATATTGGCGTTTCATAACCCACATTTTACTTCTATTACAGTAACTCGTTTGAATAAAGGTAGTGAAACTTGATATTCAGGTTTATTTATAGTTCGTCTTCAAATGTATCAAGTTATATTTAATTCAGGCTTACATTATTATTATATTTCTTCGCATAGCGGTGATGTTCTTCTTGTTGAAATAAGCTTTTATTGTTATTTCGTAGAGTGTAAGCTCTTTAAAATGTTGCGTGGGAGGCGACAACCGAGGGGAGCGATGACCTTCAAATTATCTGACGTAACTACTTAAACAAGAACTGGGGAATGCGGTAAGTGTTTGAAAATTCTCTGTGGGCAGATTTCATTGGGATTAGTGGAAGATGGATGAATAATCATATTAGAGATACACGCATGTGACGCGTTTCAGTTTCAGCTTGTACTCTGTAGGAGACCATTCTGGTATAATCGTGTCGAGTGGCAAAACATAGTCTTGTGTCGCCTGTCGTGGGTATCAGAAACTACGAAAGACTTTTCCGTCTCACAAATACTCAGACCTGAAATACTCGTAAATACCTGTGAATTAAGTAAATATTTATCTATGTACGGGGATCAAATCCGTGGCCCTTCGTTTCACAGCCGGCGTCTAACCAACTGCGCCACGGAGGCTGTCGAAATTAATTAATTATTTAAAGAAAAATTACTTGTTTTATGTAGATATTACTCATAAAGCTAGAAATAGTACAAACATTTCCAAACAACCTTGGCAAACACATAAAATGTATCACTAAACAGTCCAGTTTCAAAAGAAGCGTAGAATTCCGTAGAAACAGCATAAATCAAAAGTTAATAACATTTTCCCGTAAGATTTTATAAAATTCACATACAGGTGAAGAAATCTAAGTGCTTTCGTGATATTGTGGTGCTTTTAGTGGCCACTTCTGGTCTCGGAAGCACGTTCCCGCCGATAACCAGACCTCCACTTGAAATACTCGACATTTTTAAAGAATTCTTACTTCGTTGCGAAATAGTTTCCCATCTTCGCTTCGTTTGGAGGAATAAAACTTTTACCGTGTTTTGTTTTGGATACATGTGAGTGGCGTTTTTGTAGTAATTAGTGTTTGTGAATTAAAATACAGGTAATATTGTATTAGAATTGCTTGCTGTTATTTAAAGAGGATGTAATATCTATGAGGCTTGATTATTTACTCTGTTTAACCTTTTGTTAGAATGATTGTTAAGTTTAATAAATATTATGTTAACATATTATGGCAAATAGAGATATATAGATAGAGATACATTTGTGGAATTCAATTCAAAAGAATTTTATTAAAAAAAAACTTGAGTTGAACCTTCAATTGTTAACATCTTTTATGCGTAAATTCAGAAAACAGATCGTTGGCTAAAATTATAGGACGGCCATTGTTTTAGGCAAAAACAAAATTGTAAAGATTTTAATCAGATATGCCATTTAACATTGTTTTCGAAGCTTGGTATTGGCGACCAAATGAAATGACGCGCTCTGTCAGGCATCAAGAAGTTATTATCGGTACGTATGCATCATAATCGGGTGCGTCCAGTGACCCTGATAACTTCAATAGGTCAAATCTTAGAATAAAAGGATAACACTGATAAATTCTTACGTTCTTGAACCTCAATATATGAAATCTTACGTGTGTAAGATTAATCTAGAATTACATGGTGGACTTTATGGGTTAACCACCCTCTATCGTACTCTCGATTGTAGACGAGAGCCATGCCTTATTGTGGGATGTGTATGGGCTGATACAGTACACACATACATAGCACGATCGAGCAAGATCACGCTTTTTCCCAGAAGGGGTAGGCAGAGGAGATACGAGGACATCCACGTTTTGCCTTTGTGTTTTTCGTCCAAAGCTGAGTTAGTGGGCAAGTCTATTACCGAAATAAATAACTCCGGGCTTATAGCAAAAAATAAATATCCACTATCACTTTGTCCCACCCGAGATTCAAATCCAAGACATAAGCCTTGTAATCCCACCGTAGTACAACTTCATTACCGATGCTGTCGATCTAGAATTGAGACATCTAAGATCATCAATTTTGATAAATTACCATTTCGAAGATAATAATAGGATTGTGTTTCGTTAATCGAGAGCACGTGGCTTAATCATCGTCATTTCACGGTTAATTGGAATAATTAGTATAACTCAACTAACTAACATACAAATTAATCTGCTGACCTATAGTTTAATAGCGATAAACCGCAGTATTTATTGCAAATATATAACGCGTGAGTCTGTAAAGGGTAGCCAGAGTGTAAAACCAGAGTAACTACTGGACATATTGAGACTTTACGTCTTATGTTACAGGATGGCGAGCACAGTGGAATGCCAAGCATTGCTTTGTAATTCAAGTTGTTTTTTGGTTTTGATACTGTTCATGAGAGGTCTTATCGCTTACCATCAGGCAAACTGTAAGCTCGCCTTGCCATTCAATACAATAAAAAAATATGAAGGTGATCTATCGCTATAATATATTATAAATTATTTATTTCTGTATCTGTATCAGCCCATATACGTCCCACTGCAGGGCACGGGCCTCCTCTACAATCGACAGTACGATTGAGAGTGGTTAGGCCATATAGTCCACCACGCTGGCCTTAATCGCAGTAAATGGGTTACTCATTAGAACAAGGCACGTATACTCGTAATGTCGGTTTTCTACGAATGGCCAATCCATCTTATAGTCTAGACTGACTTTATTTTAATAACACATGCGTCATCGATTTCTTACATTGTATTATAATTTTCACTATACTCAGAATATCTAATATGAATGCACCTATATAAATCTACATTACTACCCAGAAACATATAGCAATCCCTTTAACTCCACACCAGAGATCTCCTTAATTATTTCCATATATTACCCTCAGATTCTAAACAAGATTAGACGTCCGTTTTGGCACGTCCCACATCCATTTGTTTAGTTTAAATGGCCAAGTTATTATCCGGCTAAAAAGCGGGTCCACAAAGCGCCATTGTGTCTCAAACAATAAGGAGTGTTGCCCAAATGGATTTCTTTTAAGTTTACAACTCGGCTAATTGCTGAGCGCTTTGTGTGTTTCAGCCGCTTTCATTTGGAATTCACTCCTGCTATGTTATCAGTTATAGAGTTACGAGGTGATGTCAAAGGGTTTATGTGTTGATTCATATTTTTTAAACGTGGAGATATAAATGGAAACGTGGTAATTTTTTAGTTATCTTTAGTTTTTTCTTCAATACTGTAATCTAGATTTTTCTTTTTGCAAATAATGGCGGTACTAGTTAGTCATTCGCCTGATGGTAAGCGATACGACCGCTCATGAATAGTGGCAAAACCAAACAATACCTTGAATTACAAATCTATGCTTGGCATTCCACTGCGTTCGCCATCCTGAGTCATAAAATGTTAAGTCTCAATATGTCCAGTAATTACTCTGGCTACAATATCCGTCAAACTGAAACATAATAGTGCATTTACACTGCCATTCGGCGGGAGAAATAGGCATTGTGGTGGTACTTACCCAGGCGCCTCTCAAATATGGGACACCTACCACCAAAATTAAGATCATATAGGCCATGGCCATGTATTCATAACGCCTATTAACTTTTTAATGGTTGTTGCGTTATAACCAAAACTAAGGAAAAAACTATATAAGTAAAATAGGAAAAATTAAAAGAGAAAGTTGACCGAT
Source organism: Hyles euphorbiae (assembly GCA_023078785.2). Classification (NCBI taxonomy): domain Eukaryota; kingdom Metazoa; phylum Arthropoda; class Insecta; order Lepidoptera; family Sphingidae; genus Hyles; species Hyles euphorbiae. The sequence continues at coordinate 806,272 of CM041041.1, forward strand.
ATTCTGTATAAGAACAGAAGCTTACTAGACTTACAGTAAAGATAAGTCAACTTATTACTTTTCTTTGTAAGTCCTGTGCTGAACTGAAAATTCTATAAAAATAATTCGAACTAAGCATCCCTTTTTATCGTGTCACTTCAGTACTTCAAAATAATGAAATCACCCAACAAACTCACAAGGAAACCCCGTACTGAAATATAATCAAAGTTACATACTGTTATCATAATTATGTGCTGTAATGTAAATTAATATTAAATTAACTTGTGTAAACAGATACTTGAGCAGAAACTTTATAAGTGGGCAAGGCTGTAGCTTGTTTGCGTAATAAATCGACCGGCGTGCGGTACTATCTCTCTGAACGTGTCGTGTTTATAGCCATGGCTTATTGTCTGTGAGACTGGAGGCTCCAAGTAAGCCTAAATACTAGACTGGCAAAGGTACTACTATCGTTTTGAAAGCTAAACTATGTTAACGGGTGTTGACGAGACCAAAATGCGTACGTACTTTTACGATTAAATTTGAATACGTAAGCCACACTAGAGCGTATCAGAGAAAGAACAACATCTAATTTTAATATTCTTGTGTCCAATATCACAAGCTGAAGCCGAAAACGACTAGGAATACTTCATTATCACGATAGTGATGCGTGTCCATCCAATGTTATAGTCGCCGAAGCCGAAAAAGGCTATGAATTTATGCATTATTATTACATCATCTCTATCGTTTTGAATACTTCTCTCTCACCTTGAAAAGTCAAGTAATTCTTTTAAATACTGCCCTGGCATAATAACTACACTGCACTTGATGCATACATACATAAACACTCGTTTTTTTCCTAGAAGGGGTAGGCAGAGGTTTTCCTAGTAGCAACTAGTCCTAGTTGGGTGTCCACCCAAATGGGTAAATTCGGTATTCAGTAAATTATATTTTTAACAAATACAGTTTCCATGCAACAGTCATGTCAAACTGTCAGAATACCAACATTTGGAACAGATATCAATTACCCATGCGAAATCCTTGTACTTACATCTAGGAAAAAAATAATAAAATAACATTTATATTACGAAACCACAGGAGCGTAAAACCGCCACAGTTTCAACATAGCTTTTGCTTATTTGCAGTTGTTTTGCGAGTTCATGAGAAATACAAAAATATTTGTGGCGGCCAAACAGCCGCTGTGCAAATAACTCATACTGTGTTTACCTACATAAGTATGGGAATCTATCTTTTTTCTGATATTTCGGTGTTTGACTATGGTATAGATAAGGTTGGTTTTTACTTGTACCACCTTTTACTATATATACTTGAGGTACAACTTAGCAATATGATGTTTTCCTTAATCATTGGGTTAATTATCTGAATTTATGCATATAGATGGATCATGTTTGTGATGAAAGAACTTAAAATGTCAACAGTCTACTGCAGAAAGAAATACATATTGCACAAACCTAGATATCCTGTGATGCTTTGTATTATATATTGCCTGTGGTCAATATGGTTCATCACGACAAAGCTATTTATTGTGTAAGGCTGCTGTAATTTATATTTCGACAAAGATCTTAATTTTTTCAGTTAATCACAAATATTACGAAGTTCCCTTTTTAAGCTTGAAACTAAGCATAATACCACTATACCAAAGGAACCTGCTACAACTTAGTTTGTATCAGTCCATATATGTACATCCCACTGTAGGGTACGGGCTTCGTCTACAATCGAAAGTACGATTGAGAGTGGTTCGGTCATATAGACCACCATGCTGGCCTAGTGCGGGTTGGCGGATATTGCATACCATAGAAATTCTTACTTACTATGGTATGCAGGTTTCTTTACGATGTTTGCCTTCACCTTTAAAGTGCGTGCAGATTGATTATATTATCAATACACACATGACCCTGAAAATTCATTGGTGTGCCCTAGGATTCGAACCCGCAACCACCGTGAACATGTTGGCTGTCGCTGCTGGTCCGTTTACCAACAAGCTATCACGCACTTACAACTCAATCAATAAACACAAAATCACCAAAACAAGGCAAAGTCTTGTCTACATCATAATTACGGTGCAAAATGTTTCCATGCTAATTTATGGCCCGGCGCAGGGACACCGCTTCAATTTTCCGCCGATTTATACGTTTACAAAGCCGCCACGGCGACAGACCCGCTATCAGCAGTTATTTATCGGCGGAGCTCTCCACTGGGCTCGTTAACGCGATTTACCTGTCCCCTTATAATTCACCCGTTTTTACTTAACGACTGGTTAGGTAAGAATTAATGGGCAGCGCCAGTGGTTGCCAAACTTCCTCACGCTCCCCGAAATTCTCTGAAATTATCTGCGAAGTTATTGAAATGTCAGTGTTAAGCTGCGCACTCTGGTTTATTTTATTATGGTATTGGTTATTCGAGTTTTTAAAGTTTCTTGTGAACTCACGATTGATGTTACTCGGTTTGACAAAGAATGGATTTACATTGTCTTCTGACCTTTATATTCAACATTTATATTTACAACAAATTAGCAATAATGCGAGCATTTTAATTGGATAAGGAGAGGTCTTCCTTTTATTTTTAATACATTTCAGCTGGACAGCATAGCTACTTATACGAATAAGAAATTGATGTCAAATTTATTATTTCTTCAATACCAATTTTGCTCATGTTATAATTATTTTTTCGCGAATCATCCTCTTATTGACAAATAAGTATAAAGACGGTATAAGAAAGCTGCAAATATTTAAAAATTCACACTCAATGCATTATTGACTAAAGGGGCTACAAAATACGAAAAAACTTTGAACACCACAATTTTAATTACACATGTTTTACACAATATCCAGCCGATACATACGGTCCGGCATAATGATTGCGCGTTCTGTGATGTACAGTGTAACTGAAGTGCTAGCTCATAATGCAGGAAATTACCCGCGCTCCATTGTGTCGGTTAATCTAGCGTTACTCTGGTGCTTATCAATTTTATGGCTCGTTTCATGTATAAACAAGTAGTGGATGAGTTTACATGATCATCTACGAGCGATAAAGTTCGTAGTTGCCTTTATTCTGGGTTAAGTGTATTTTAGCGAAATATTATGTGAGTTTTACGTCTTGTTCTTTCATTTTATTCTTACTGGTAGTGGGTCTTTCATATGCCACCTAGATGACCACCGCAATGTCTATTTCTCCCGCCCAACAACAGTGTAAATGCACTGTTGTATTCCGGTTTGAAGGGCATTATGGCCAGAAAAAACTACTGTACGTATTAAAACTTGACTTAACATCTTATCTGCTGATGCGCGGAATGCTTTGTAAATTATAATGTTGTTTGGTTTTAGCAAAGTAGGAGCAAACTATAGTACAGTCTCGCTGTTAATCGCATTAAAAAAAATACTAAATGACTACAACCAATTTAAATAAATATTTTAAGGCAAGGAAAATATAGCCTAGATAAAACTAAAATGAAATGGTTAACTCTCGTTTATCGACTGCATATGTATCTAAATATACACAGGGGACTCAGAAACCGGAAGCACAGATGGGTATAGAAAGCAAGGAAAGATCGTTGCCGGTGGTATATTTGTTTTTTGCATTACTGTAGTACTGTTTCAAGACAGTAGACAAGTTGCAGATTTAGATAGGAAGTGTTCGTTCACAATATCTTTATGTAGCCAATAAGAAGATACTCCTGAACTTAAGTGTTTCACAAAATTCTCCACAGATACTGTTGAAAGCGGTTTGGATGCCAAAACGTATTAAAACACAATACAGTAATTAGAGTCTTTGTCTTATTTTTACGCAGCGGGATATAAATAAGAGGGTTATATTTTGGCAGTTGTTTGTTGAACTCCTTGACTGTAACTCGAGGATCGTTTAACCGAACAGAATGTAATAACAGACTGCAACAGTGTCGGTTAGAGTAGCTCACCAAAACTGTATTTAATATAAGCAACGTGCCTCTGTTGCTCCCAAATAAACATATTTTATAAGATATAACAGCTTATTAATTTCCTAGTCATATTTTACATAAATTATATTTCTTATAGCACTTAACATCCAACGAGGAAAATCATAAGAACAAAGAGCACATATTTTCATATAACACTGCCGAGCAAGGATCGGGCACGTATGAACCGTGTGGCTCGCTCCCCTTGCGCCCTCCACGCCCCCTCCATGCCCCTCCAAGCCCCTCTACGCCGCAAATATGCCATCCTAATTTACATAATTTATACTCGCATATTTTGTTTTATCTTCACGCCGTTCCCAGCCAAGGTATCTCAAAAGATGTAATTAAATGAGATATGTCGGCTTGTTTAAGTATTAATGTTACGAGAGAGGTGGAAATTAGCATTGTAAGAGAATAATAAGTTAATATGCTTTAGCTACGTGTTAGAAATCTTAATTTCAACGCTTCTATCTGAGAACTAGATTAAAACTCTGAGTCTTAAAGGCGTCCAACAGCAAACTTCCTGAACCTCTTAAAGCTTAATAAAAATTTTAAAGTGACTACAGCGCAGCTGATGGTTCAAACAAAATGGCGTCTAATGACTGGCGAGAATTATTATGAAAGTTAAATTACTTTTCCACGTTTTCAGCAAAACCCAATACTGCAACTAAATCAGTTATTGGAGGTATGAAAACCAATATTTTTAAAGATAAAATGTTCAATCAAATTCAAATAATAGCTTAGTAAACGGTATTGTAACAAAACAAATTAAGCTCAGCCTTGCTAAAGTGAAATTTTGTTTACCAATAAACGAACGAGATTGGTGGAATTGTTTAACCGGCGCCGCGGGGAACCAATGGCGGGTCTTTGTTCAAAAATGTAACGGTTTTTGCATCGCTAACCATTGTTGTCACATTTTGTGTAATTAAAATTGCATAATTGATTAAATTGGCTTTTAAATAAACATTTATCAACGTGATATAATGGAGTGTTCATTAATATATATCGAGCGCATCTGCAGTGTTGGTAAATATTTAATTTGAGCTTTAATGCGTAATTAAAAATGTCTTTTATTATTCGTTTGTAATGATTTTTACATGAGACATACGCTCTTTGATAAAGCGCAATGTAATTAATATTTTATTAAAAACTACATTTCATTCTACATTTCCGTGAACGTTTATGTTGCTTTATGGCACCAGCCATCCAAATAATTCATTTTGTCGCCGCTTTTATATTATTATTTTTTTACTGTTTTATCTTCATTCATATTAAGATAAGGCTATATACTTTGTCCATTTAGAACCACAGCGACTGCAAGATATTACTTTACCAAAGCTGGTACTGACAAATCCTTTTCAAATTTTAGTTGGAACATTAATGTTCTATTTTGTTTAATTTTAAATCATACATACATAAAAGTACGCTTGTGAATCCCAAGAGGCAAGAACGGTACTAAAGCTATCTATGATGCATTGAGTTTATTGAGGCTGACTCATTCCAACGTGCAATAGATCATCGCCAAACCAAGTAAAAATTCAATAACTGTTATTGTATCAGCCCATATACGTCGCACTGCAGGGCGCGGGCCTACTCTACAATCGAGAGTACGATTGTGAGTGGTTAGGCCATATAGTCCACCACGCTAGCCTAGTGCAGGTTGGCGGACTTACATAACATAGAAATTCTTATAAATCGCTATGGTATGCAGGTTTCCTCACGATGTTTTCCTTCACCGTTTTAGTGCGTGGTGATTGATTATCGATACACACATACCACCAAAAAGTCAGAGGTGTGCTCTGGGATCCGAAGCCGCGACCACCGTAAACAGTCTAGTCTAATAACTTTTATACGATATTTAAATATTTCATGTCCATTAAACCTATCTACAACATACCACTGTCTACGCAGGTTATCGCCACAAGATCACACGATACAAACCCCTCAAATTAATCCCCTCAATGCATATTACAAAGAAATTATGTAACAATGTTTTTGCCATTAGCGTGAAGTATTTGTTAATTAAACTGTGGCGCGGATAGCTCGGCTACAAAGAGACGGGCTCTTTAGCTCAGCCATAGCTCCTTTAGCTCGGCAGCTTTTGTCAGATTCTTTAAATTAATGCATCGCAGCTACTAGATAATTAATGTGTGGATATGTTGGCAGTTTTGTTCATTAATATTGTGCTGTGATAAAGTGTTTGATGTTATTTTTTTATTTATATCGTTATTTTAGACTCGTAGCTGGATAATGGCTATTATTTCATAATAAAAATTATTAGACTTTTATCACACCCAATCATAATTTTGACACTATACAAAACTTGTTTTGTCAAAGACTTACGGGAAAATTTTAGTCACATAACTTAGTCTCAATGCAGGCATCGAACCCACGGTCTGCCGCTATAAAACTGGCATTTTAACCTTCTGTGTCACAGTGGAAGTATTTTTTTATTACTATGAATGGCGAGACTAGCAAGCTGTTCGCCTGATGGTAAGTATTACGACCGATCATGAATAGTGGCAAAACCAAACATCACCTTGAATTACAAAATAATTCTTGGCATTCCACTGCGCTCGCTACCCTAACACATAAGATTTTAACTTTCGTATATTTCATTCATATCTATACTAATATTATAAAGCTGCAGAGTTTGTTTGTTTGTTTGTTTGAACGCGCTAATCTCTGGAACTACTGGTCCGATTTGAATGATTATTTCAGTGTTGGGTAGTCCATTTATCGAGGAAGGCTATAGGCTATGACCTATAGGAGGAAAGCAGAAGTGATATTTCTAGCAAATACGAGGAAATTTTGTTCGAAAACTGATAGTCCGAATTAAACATTTTGACCGCCATTTTAAAACGTGTATGCACCCGGGCGGAGCCGGGCCCGACCGCTAGTTTCGTATATGTTCAATAGTTACTCTGGCTACAATATCCTTTACATCAAAAGACAAAAGTGCATTTTAACTACTGTTTGTCTGTAAGTTTAGTTGTAAATTATATAATAGTTAAAAAAAACTAAAATACACGCTTTAATAAGATATACAACTAAAAAAGTAAAAATAATTTATACTGAATTTAAGATAAGAAAATGGAGTAAAATACATATATTTTATTGTTACAAAGCGTGGGGTGTTTACAACAATTACTTATCCTCCTGCACCCCACGCTTTGTAACAATAAAATATATGTATTTTACTCCATTTTCTTATCTTAAATTCAGTATAAATTATTTTTACTTTTTTAGTTGTATATCTTATTAAAGCGTGTATTTTAGTTTTTTTTAACTATTATATAATTGTTTTGACTAAAAACATCCATCTACGGCTGTATTTCCAATCAATAACGCCATCTGTTGGTCAGTAGTAACATTTGACACTTGAAGAATACAAGAAGCTTATACCCAAATGGAGATTGCATTCCGTATATAAAAGTGAAGCACAAAAATTTGACCTCGAATGACGTTGCGACTGATTGCTATCCTTTTCTTTCGAGTGACAATGAATGAAAATGACTTTTTGTTCATTCATTGTCACTCGAAAGAAAAGGATAGCAATCAGTCGCAACGTCATTCGAGGTCAAATTTTTGTACTTCACTTTTATATACGGAATGCAATCTCCATTTGGGTATAAGCTTCTTGGAAGAATACAATGTTAACGCCATCTAGCGATGAATGTAGCAATGGTCATCAATTATAAGAATAATTAATCCTGGCGAATCTAATCAGGATAATTATATATTTTAATCGAATTATTGTATTGTCATCGGTCTTTGACAGGTGTGCAAAATTTGAACGAAATCTGGCCGTTTAAAGTGGGTCAAAATCGCGCCCAAAGAAGTCGGTTACAAACAAACATACAAATATACAAATATACAAACATACAAGTGAAGCTAATATAAAGCGTGTAAAAACTACACACGACTTAACTTAGATAAACCCACAACACAACTAGCGTCGTTATTATGCGTCTAAACTCCGTTGTGTTCATAAAAAGAAATAAAATTGTTTATTCTAAGGTACACGAGCCAAGTTGCATGTAATTAGAATAATACTTTTTAAAATATGTAATTTATGTCGCCTCCAGTCTTCCTGCACCTGTGTTGCACAAAAACTTGCACCAACCATTGTGCCAAGTCAAGCAAGATTTATTCTTCTTTGTTTTCTATTTTTATATTTATATGCAGTTAGAATATTATTAAATATGTTTTAAATTATTAGAAAGAAGAAGTTGCAATACAGACAGCCTCCGCAGTTGGTTAGACGCCGACTGGGAAACAAGAGGCCGCAGGTTCGATCCCCGCACCGATTCAAATGTTTGTGTGACCCACAAATATTGCCCAAGATACAAGGCTTGGTCTTAGTTTGGAATCATAAATAAGTATGTGACTGCTATGTGTATTTATTATTAATTTTATTAGGTCCTAATTTCATCGTTGTTTTTTAAATTTATTTTTATTAGTCTTAGTTTTCAGTGAAAGGTGACCTTCAAGATGGCACTAAATTTTTCTGATGATGACACAATAAATAAATACTTACACCATAGTTACACACAGTCCAATCCACATATCGCACCCTAAACCTATTCTTGTGTCTTAAGTATCAGAAATTATGGGAGCAGTTTTTATTTAATCAGAATCAAAATTAATAATCGTGGGTCACTTTTTTGGGTAGATTTGTAAACAATAAGAAAATCGCCTTCAATAATTTAATAAAGGATCGCCTGATTTAAATACAAAACTTCTCCATAGATCTTCATGATCTCAAATAACTTAGTGAGCCGTGAGACTTATGTCATCAATCTTAACGCCACAAATCATTAATAATTGTGAGACCCAAAACTCTCTCGTATAAAAGTCACCTTATTACCCACGACATAAGATTCGATCTTAGTGTGGGGTCAGGGCCATATATGTGACTGTTGGATGTATTTATTGATTTATAATTCCCTATAAAGACAAGTAGAAATTTACGCGTGAAATAAGATTTCGCGACGAAAACGCCAAACGCGTGATTGTAGTTTAAATATTTAAAATTTCCGCAAAACTTCGCAAGAAGTTCGCCGCTTAATAATTCAGGGACGCTTCGGGAGATGAGCGTGTGCCGACAATAATCCGGGATGGACGGCTGTAGATTTGGAGTTGGTAATTATTGACGACAGTCGACAGAGGAAGATATAAGAAACTTTGAGTCGTGTAAATTACATGAAGTCACATAATTTAAATATAAGCTTTCTATTCATCGCATGGATATTATAGAAATCTTACAGAGTCTCACATATAAACTAATATTATAAAGAGGCTAGATTTGATTGTTTGTTTGCATTGAATAATCTCTGAAACACTAGGACCGATTTAAAAAAATATTTCACTATAAGAATCCTACATTATGCTTGATGAACGATGAATAGGCGATAGAATATTTTTAAAATCAGGCCGTTAATTATTGATAATACGACTAATAATGCGATATTTTTTTCGTTATTTTTTCTATCTCAAAAACGTATTACGAAAATTGTAATGTCTATAATTTTGCCTAATATAACGGATCAATGTAAATTATTTATGTACTGATATTTATAATAAAACTTATGTATATAAAGAAATAAATGAATAAATAAATATGTTAAATGTACCTATGGGTTCAAATTCATATTCAATATACCTGATTGACGTTCAGTCAAAGCATGGCACATCTTGAGACAGCGCACTTACTATTGGGTATTCTGGATCTTTCTTTCAAAATAACCCCTAGCTTTTTCTGATTTAACACTGCGAAAATAAACAAGAATATACTTATAATTATCTAGCCCATGTACGACTTCCTCTACAAAGGACACTTCGATTAAGAGAGCTTAGGGTTTAATGCACTCAGTCTAGTGAAGGTTTACACTATTGAAATTCACGTAAATCGCTGTTATATGCAGGTTTCTCACGATTTTTTTCCCTTCATCTTTAAAGTACATATACATAGTGCCGTAAATTACTTCAGCACTAGAACCAAATGCTAACTTTTTAGGTAGAATGTATTCACTTAGTGTTAGCTATTCTGTAGAATTACTAAATAAAGTGGAGTGTACACGCACGCCCGCCTGTCTAAATGAGTTACTGAATACATGTATCAAAGTGGATTATATTGCTGCCTTTACAATTTTATATTCAGAATAAAATGAATGAAATACAAATATTTATGGGAAAAAATAGGCGGAAAATATAATTTACTATCGCAAAAATAATTGTATAGTATAAAAATAACTATTGAACCACGTGAATTATTAAATAATAATCTCAACTGTTACCAATTATATCACTCGCTATATTTTCTATGCTACTAATTATGTCACTCAATTATCTTTTCTATCTTAGAAACTATACGCAAGAAAATCTGTTGTTTTATCTAGAATTGTATAACCACACTAAGTTGAGCATTTATAATATTAGGGAATTAAAGCACGTGTGTTCGTTGCAGCGAATCCGGCAGAACAAAGATGGCTAATTTGCATTCCACCGCATAGACACCCGCGCCAGATGCTCTATGAAATTGGCTCCATTGCAACACGCCTTAATTAAGAATCCGCTAACTTATGTAAAATAAAGGGATCGTCAACCGACCGAGTCTGTTACCAGATTCCGACATTAATTAACCGGCTACCCGGTGTTACAAATGAGCGTTTTAATTCCAAATGTTTGTGAGAATGTCCATATGTCTTGGTAGTTTCGGCTTACAGTAATTAGGTAGGTAATTTTGATGGGATAATGACTGTACTTAAAGTGTCTGAGGCGCATATTTATACGCTGTGTTGTGTTAATAATGAGTTGTTGAGTTCAAAAACTTCCCACGGCATCGGATTCTTTGTAGATTTAAAGATAAGTTTATTTAGTCAATCTATCAATTTAGGAGAAAAATCCAAATACAATTTGCATTTATATTATAAAGTTGTAATTATACAAATAAAAAATTAAATGCACGTAATGATAAAACCACAAATTTAGTAGAATAACCGATTAGTTATTCGGATTCCTTAAAATTGAAAAGACACGCTTAAACGTAAACACGTCTCGATTGCGTATATAGCTATGTCAACTTTTTCGATATTGTCAACGTTCTATGCAGGCAAATACGAAAATGTTAATAATATTTTCTATTCGTAAGCATAAAACGGAAAACATTAGTAATTTTAATACACTAACCTTCGATATCTCCGTTAAAACACCTACATAAAGCCATAATATCTCAAAGCCATAAATAAACAAGCTAAGAAAAACAATACCCAATATAAGCCAGGCCATGCCTCTACAAAAATAAATCCAAGACTTTCGACTTTTATAAACAGCACGGTGTAAGACAAAGCCCATTCAATTTGCATATCAACGGGTCGAGGTGTTCTCCACTTGTTAAATTCAAAGTACAGGTGCCTCACCCTTTTACGCAGTATTTATTTAAATATGCTCTTCTTAAATGACTGCGGTGTGAATGTGGAATTATAGCTTTAAATGTGTTCTGTGGGATTTTATTTATGTTTCGTTTTGTTATATAAATTTTGTGCTTTGTATTGTGATATTACTTTGAACATTATAAGAGCAATAATATATAGTTAATACAGCGGCTTAGTGCTTGTACTGTTGAAAATATGAGCAGTACTGAGTCGTTTTTTTGGAAAACATAATTAATTAAATTAAAGTAATACCATCTAAATACCACCCACATCAACTTGGAGGTTTGAAATACAAAAAAATCCCACGTACTACAAATCTGTGCATACAGTTGCCAGCGGCACCATTTCCGGACAAAAACGACCTAGCGACCTTCAAAACACGAGCGTATGTGCTCCATACAGACGGGTTATTCGTCTTCATACCCTATGGCGTTGCAGATATTCATAGGCGTCAATGACCACTTACCATTAGGTGAACCGCATGCTCGTTTGCCCTCTGTAGAGTTCACTATTCAGTATAGGTTATATATAAAGGAAACACAGTTTGATTTCCGACAGACACACTATTCGTACGGCGCACCAGCAGCAAGTGTCCGGTGAGTGCAGGCACTGCACTCACCGCACCCTCACCACTACCGCTCGCCCCACTAGTAGATGTGTCATCATTTACTTATATGTTACATCTACCTTTTACAAAATTTAAAAAAGTAGAATTAGTTTTTATAGTCAAATATTAAAATGTTCAACATCATTTAGATTCAGTCATTCTTTTATCTACCACCCGGTTCGGAAAGCTGTTTTCACTAGAGAAGAACGGGCAAGAAACTCTAGTGTTGCTCTTTTCACAACTCTTTTTTTTTACAAATTAGTTTATCAAAACAATCATTGAACAATATTAAATTCAAACGCTATGTATGTTATATAATATTAAACACATCACTTATTTATTTTCGACACTTGCTTCGTCATCGGTGGTGTCGTTATTTGAAGAATTATCATCACCATCTGTGCAGACTACTCACTTTCCTTCAACCCTCTTGGAATGTACTATATTTCTACGTAACCGTTCTTATAATATTTTATTTTATTTATTTTATTTTATTCGGAAAACAAACAGTTATATATCTAGGTAATATACAGTATTAAAATTACAATTAACAATTAACATGTTTTCACATTTTATAAAGCTTATTACTACTATATGGTCGACAACTTGTTTTTCTTCACTGTATATTAAACATATACCTTCTCTCCAATATCAATATTAGATTCCGTTGCTTGCCTCTTTCTATCTGTGTATTCTTTTCCTTGTTTTTCGTTAGAGTATCCCTGTCTCTTGCTTCTAGGTCAGTAAACTAAACATCAACAACGGAAGGCAACTTATCTCTAAACTGACGCCCGTAGTTGTTTCAATATATCACGGTTCTGCTTCTCAACTTTCCCATTTTGTTGAGGCCAATAAGGAATGCTATGGTCCAACCGAATTCCAAATTCTTTGCAACAACTTCAAATTCGGTATGAACAAACTGCCAACTATTGTCAGCGGTAATACCTATGCGAGCCTAAACGAGGAAAATCTCTTTATCATGAATCGATGAAGCAGAATCGAGACATACATATATAAACTCATGCCTATTTCCCACAAGGGGTAGGTAGGCAGAGGTGCCAGGACACCCACATTTCGCCTTGTATGTTCCGTCCCACAATTTGATAGGTGGCGAGCCTATCGCCATATCGGGCACAAATTCCTGACCTTGGGCTGATAATCAATAGGAAAATCCAATATCACTTTGCCCAACCCAGGATTCGAACCCGAGACCTCAGCTTTGTAACCATACCTTAGTACAACTACGCCGAGGCAGAATCGATGTTCTTAGTAATTTTGATTTCTTTATATCTACTAAGATAATCTATAATAGTAAAAGATAATGGCCGATAGGTAAAGGTACGAGATAGTCTATGGCTGTATCAACCCAGGGTTGATTGGCAGTTTTCTTCTGCGCATGAGATTAGGAGAATTTGGAGCGGAAACCAGAGTGCAACCCTTGCTAGCTCATATATAATGTTCAGCATCTCTATCAATTTTGGGCCTAGGCACTTTTAGAACGTAGTCTTATTTTCATAGCTACAATGCCTGGATGGTCTTCATGAGCAGCTGTTAGAAAGTTTGATTCAACATGATGGGATAACAATTTTATTCTCATGTAATAAGTAAATTGCCTTGAGAACGAAGTTCCTGCACAAAGACCTTATAAGCGTTAGCACTCTGGTCCCAGCTGTTATATATTCCGTTTCTGACTAACTTTAGCTCTAAAGGCTCCCTCGCAAACTATTCTTGACTCATGCAAGGTAACTCTGCTACAGGTCGATATTGGTCAACAACAAGTTCGAATAATTATTAACATCAAAAGCTGTGGTGACTTATCACCCACAGTCTTGACACAGTATAGACCACTTTGAAATTATTTTTATTTTATTTATTTACCCACTTTGTACAAATTAATAGTACAGGCAGACTTAATGCCTAAGGGCAATATGTAATTATATGACTGTAAGCGCAAAACATTTTTTTGCACACGGCTTAGAGTCAGGTCCAAATATCACCTCTAATCGCTTGTGATCACTGACAAGTTCAAAACTATCTTTCCCAAATAGGTATGTATCAAAATGTTCCACCACCCAAACCAACGCAAGAGCTTTCTCAGTCTGACAATACCGGTTCTCACGATCTGTCAGATTTTTTATTGCTGTATGCAACAATTTGAAGCCCGTTAGTGCCATGTTGGACGAGCACAGCTCTTAAACCGACTGGACTAGCATTGGCGAAGGCTTGGGTACAGTCAAGCGGATCGTAGTAGCCTAAGGTCTTAATTTGAGTCATAGCGCTTTTCGACCCCTCAAACGCCTATTTTGTTTATCGCGCCAATAGAATGATATTTACACCTTTGCTTTGTTTTAGTCTTTGAAGTTAGCGCAAAGGTTCTGTCCAAGTAGCTAAGTTATGGATCCATTTTCCTACGTAATTACTTAGCCCTAAAAAGCTTGACACTTCTCCCGTAACTTTTGGTTCTCGAAACAATTCGATTGCCTTTACATATTTGTCTAAAAGGCTTAGGTCCCTCGGAAGATAGCTGATGACCAAGAAAATCTATTTGATTTACTCGAATGCACATTTTGTATCGTTTAACAAAACTTTGTAGTCTTGTGCAAGGCTCGGCCTCATTGCTACCATAAACGACTATATCACCCATAAAGTTGGCGACTCCTGTACAAGGCAACAGGATACTTTCTAATTTATTTATTTTTTATATTTAATATTCGAGACACACGAGTTTCACAAAATGACGCGTTTGTACCTAAACAGGCAGAGATAGTCCCCGGCTACAAGTGAATGTATTTTAGTATATTTGGTACACCAACAGCACAGTATACATAATATTCTTAAGTAAATTAACCATTGGTGTAATACACACGTACACGTGCCAATAACAGGCGAACACAACATTCGTTTAGACATTTATAAAATGTCGTGATATGTCTACTGTCCTCACTTAGCTCTAGCTGGTGGACAGTTTTTTTTTTTTTTTCAATTTAAGAGAAAATGATAGCATTTCTGAAATTTGGAATAAACTGTTCCATATTGTGCAAGGATAATTCTCCATAATGATAGCTCTATTTGCTCTCCTTATGTCTACGCAGATGCGTACATCACCATCTGCTTTTAAGACCGATACTAAGGGAGAGATCCAGTCAGGCTGGCCATTAATTGGCTTTATAATATCTGACTCAATAAGTTTTTAAGTTTTCTTATTAATTTTAGAATCAAGAGGAACAGGGTCTTTACGACAAGGCTGAGCAGCTGATTTGATTGATTTATCTAAAAAGATATGAATCTGAACATCTTTAAATTTTGGAAACTAATCCAACTTTTAGAAAGCCAAAGGACGTGGCAGTATAATATGTTTCTAGCAAATTCCCATGACCATCTTTAACTACATAAAAGGTGGCTTCGGCTCGGGGGTAGTTGCTGCCAATTGTAATGATTTAAAAGATCCTAGTACAATTAAAGTATTACATGCATTAGCATGAATCTCTTGTTTGGAGATTTCACTTGATTTTCAACTAGGACCCTATTGTTCTTGAGAACTTGCCATGTAACATCATCAGTAATATTGCATTTACGACCGGAATCTCTTACCATCTCAACTTTGACACCCCCCAAGAGTACATTTAATAGTGTCGTCATAACGTCCACGGGACTCGATATTTCAAGTTTTTTTTTTTTTTTTTGAACCCTCCATTATATTAACCGTTAGGTATTTACTTGATTTCGACAAACCAAAATTATTAATTTGTCGATTCACTCCTCTAGAGCGTTGGTTTCGGAAATAATTTGTCAAGAGTCACATCATCGGTAAGGGTTAGAATTGTTTCCCTTAATTTAGCTGACTTACATTTCTCTGTGACTTGAACAATCACGTGTTCGTTAGGGGCAGTGAATTGACATTTAGAGCTCTGGTGTCTAACTCTATGAGAATATTGTCATTATTTTTCCTCCACTTCCTTATTTGATGAGCCTAAACAAATGACGCTCATAAATACTACTTTTTTATTTTTTTATTATTATTATTTATTTTTATTTTTTTGGAGGAAAAGTATTCGTTTAGCTAAACTTTAGCATGTTGACAGCGACGATAAATACATCGTTGTCATTATACTAGTATTATTATTACTAGTAGTTTCTACATATGCACCAGGAATATTATAATATATTTCTTGTAGGGTTGACCCGTCCATATGCAGGAGCAAGGCCTTTGTCCCCTTTTACACTAGTAGTACACACTCCCATTTTTCCAGCATAGACCAATTGAAGCTGAGTCGCTGTCACAGTCAAAAGACTCCAAAGGTGGTGTTTGCGACATATTTATGGTCTACCCAGAAGGCTGGAGTAATTTCCTTTTAGGTACTGTTCCGAATAAATCGAACTACCTCTTGATCTTATTGTATTTAACTTAAGGCCATTTAGCCTGTTCTTTATACAATGCAAGATCATTTAGGTACTGTTTGCATAAGCAAACTACCTCTGACAACAATGTTAACTTTGATTATTGACAGACTAAAAAGTGTATATTTGAACATCGACATCGAGATAACTAACGAATGCTATCCAATGTTCAACATTTGCGTTTAACCAATAAAAGAAAATGTGGGTAGATAATAATTAATCATAAAAATCGAAGAATATTTCACACTGTATCAAGTCCATTACAATATCTTGATTTAAACATTCTTACAATCATAAATAACAGCTGTTTATAGTTTATTTCCAGAAAATCGTTTTATTGCTTTAAGTTTAAATATATCTTGTTGAGCAAAACCCACATTCTAATCTGTCTTTGCCAATAATCAAAGCATTTAGTCATTGATGTGCTACATATTTAGGTACCAATCAAAGTAACTAAATCAGTTCCGTTTTGCAATAACAAGTGCCTTGTTATAGATGTAATTTAACAACTTAAGTCAGTTACGAAGATTCAATGCCCATAAATACTTTAAAGATGCTAATAAAACGCAGAAACAATTATGTAGGGCACGAATATTAACAAAACTGATTTGCTACCGATTTACCTCTAAGCTCATGCTTAGTTTTTAAATTGTTTGGTGCATACCTTTATAACCTTAATTTGTGGATGGCAGGGTCGCCACATGTAGAGTTCACTATTCAGTATAGGTTATATATAAAGGAAACACAGTTTGATTTCCGACAGACACACTATTCGTACGGCGCACCAGCAGCAAGTGTCCGGTGAGTGCAGGCACTGCACTCACCGCACCCTCACCACTACCGCTCGCCCCACTAGTAGATGTGTCATCATTTACTTATATGTTACACCCTCGATAACATAAAAAAAGGTACAAACTCCAGTCCTTGGTAACTCTTGAAATTTACAAATAAAAATCTCACACGATTTGCAACTTGTATTACTCTAATTTCTTATTTCTTTCTAATTTCTTATTCTAATAATTATAAGATTCTAATAAAGAAAGTAAAATAATAATTATTTGAAACAGAAATATTTACTTGAACATTTTCCATCCGTTTAAAGATTCGAACCCCAAGTGCCATCACAAACTGGTCGTTTCTGTGACAGATGCAGGTACGGTCGGATGTTCGTCGCTTCACAACCAGATGCGAGTTCCCACTGTGCAAACACCGTGCTCTATTACAGGAAAAACCCTTTTGGAGCACGGGAGATTTCGCATTTTCTTGTTTCATATTACGTTAGGGGAAGGTAAGGGAATTTTTTATAAATTGTACGAGAATGTTGTCTTCTTTTCTATATTTTCGGAGTTGATGCTATTCGGTTTGTTTTGACTATAGAGTCCTATTTTAAATTGATATTTTTAAAGGTATACTATATTTTAAGTATTGTAGGTAATAATATAAAGACGCCAAAAATATTTTTACACGTATGCCTCACAAAATAGCGCCAACCATTCGGGCCCTAAGTAGCCCGCATCCATTCGTCACTCGGCACCCGATAAGAACTTAACATGTCTTTGCCCTCAAAGCCACGAATTTCGACTATATATAAGCCACGAACATATATAAGCGTAGTGTAGGACGCCCTTCAACGAGGTGGAGTGACGATATTCGAAAGATGGCTGGAAGATGGACTGAAGATCGAGCCCAGTGGCGTGCCATAGGAGAGGCCTATATTCAGCAGTGGTCGCGAATAGGCTGATGATGATAATTATGATTATTATAGCATTATATGTTACGAAATACATTAAAAATTCAAACAAAAGACATTGTTCAATTTCATATTATTTAAAACGTTGTAAAGCATAACAATATCTTAGTGGGTGCTTCAAAAAGGTATGTAACAGTTACAGCACCATTTGTTCCGCCGTGTCGCGTACAATGCCGTCTTGCGAGCCAATAAAACATATTTATAGATTCCCATATGTCCCGAACGGGCCATAAAACAGCTGCACCGCGCCCAGAGATCGCTCTTACCAATATTTGTATTTTTATGTTTGTTTTCCATTAAAGATACGCGCGGCGATGCTGATTTGATGGTTGGAAGAATTTTATAAAGGGAGCGTGTCGTTTGTACTTAGAGTTATGTGTGGTAATGCTGTGGTAATAAAATCGATATGGAAAAACATTAATGTAATTTATAGGCTTTTTTAAATGAAAGTATAATTTTTAAATTTATCATTCAACACCCTTGGTACAAATATCATGTCAGCATTTTTTGCCTATAATAATAATCAAAACATTTGAATCTAAGTTATCAACACGTCGGGAAAATAAATATCAAAATTAAATCAAATTCCCGATAAACTGAAAAAAATAGCTTTATTTCGATAGAAAATTTTATTAATTTCTCGGGTTCGAATCCCGGGTTGGGCAAAGTGATATTAGATTTTTCTATTCATTATCATCCCAGAGTCAGGAATTTGTGTCCGGTATGGCGACCACCTATCACACTGTGGGACGGAACATACAAGGGGGGAATATACAAAATGTGGGTGTCTTGGCACCTCTGCCTACCCCTTCTGGGATATAGGCGTGAGTTTATGTATCTATGAAAATGTTATAATGAAGTAGTCTTTTTTCGTAATAAAGGATATTCATGAAAAAAAAGAGGTTAAACCTAAGAAAAGTCGGCGCAAGTAACTAATGGCAAGCACTGCAGTAGCTATTTACTTTTTGGATTTTAGTATGAATACAAGAAAAAAGCTCGAAGGAAAAATAAAGAAAACATAACCAATGACTGCTTATACAGTACACCGTGGTTGATGCGTCAGCTGTGTATCGATCGGCCGCGGGTTCAATTTCCGTACCGTATTCTGTTTGAATTTTATCCACAAATACTCGAATAAGAGTTTGCAACCAAAAAGTCTCATGTTCACTTAGATAGAAATCGAACACACTTTACACTTAAAAGTATGTAAATATTTTTTTTTATTACTTGTAGTTATTAAATTATTTGTATTTGTATAATTTTCCTCCTTAGCTTCTATTCTTTACACTACAGACTGCCCTTTGTACTTTAATTTTTATTGATTTCTGATTGTATTTATTTCTTTATTTTCGAGTGAAATAAAATTACGTAAATATACAAAGTTATATCTAGTCTCTGTTTACCTCTATAGCTTATAAATGAAATATGACATACATTTAGTTGAAAGTTTGAAACAAAAATCTGCTCACAATACAGTAAAAATATAAGTTTATCCAATTAGCCAATAAATCCCAGGCCCGTGTTCGGGGAATATTTTCATACAAAAATATTGTAGAAACGTTATATAAGGTGAGACAAGTAATAAATACAAGATATGCTGTAGAAACACGAGTCGTGTTTACAGTTTACGCCTTTTGAGATAGGTGTGACGTATTGTGCCTTAAAATGTGACTGACCTATTTTCTGTTAAGGCTTTTATCTCGCCGAAGTGGATAGGGGAATATAAATATTTAATAGGTCTCCATTTAATTTTAGTTGCTTTGTGTATTCGCTTTGCTTTGGTGAATATTTTCGTGCATGTTTGTCGCCAAAAATGTTGAACTTTCTGTCATCAGGAATCATTTGCAGAAACAATAACAAAGTGGACTACAACTACACTGGAGTTACCTTGTTCTTCTGCAGGAATTGGGCAGGTGCATGGCATTGGCACTATTACTCGTACCAGACAAACATGGAAAAAATTGAGGACTATGTTATTCGAGTTTCGTCTGGGGAGTGAAATTGTATTGTATTGTATTGTATCAGCCCATATACGTCCCACTGCAGGGCACGGGCCTACTCTACAATCGAAAGTACGATTGAGAGTGGTTAGGCCATATAGTCCACCACGCTGGCCTAGTGCGGGTTGGCGGACTTACATACCATAGAAATTCTTATAAATCGCTATGGTATGCAGGTTTCCTCACGATGTTTTCCTTCACCGTTTTAGTGCGTGGTGATTGACTGTCAATACACACATGACTCCGAAAAATCAGAGGTGTGCCCTGGGATTCGAACCCGCGACCACCGTGAACATGTTAGCAGCCGCGTCTAGTCCGTTTACCAACAGGCCACCACGCCCTTGAGTGGAATTACCGGAGACCAAATTCTTGGATGGCTATGGCAAAAATCATTTTAACGTGAAGTGGATAAATGAGAACAGTAGGAGTAAGGACATCAATTAATAACCTAATTCCTAAATCACACAATTTAAAAGCTGAACATTATATACTATGGACAATGACATTGATAATACAGACAGCTAAAATCCTTTTATATTTTTCCACAAAGAAATTTAAAAATTCTTTACATTATAAAATCTTTCCCTTTCTCATTTATCAGTCTAGTAAAGTTTCCGCTTTCCAAAATCATTTATAATAACAGAAAACGCAAGACGCTACGGCGTAGCGTCTACGTGCAATTGCTACGACGTAGCACTACGTGATCCCCGCACACGTATGATAAAATTGAGGCGTACAGTGTGCATTTCTCGTATGTGTCCAATACATTAATCTTCAACGTACTCCAGGTAATGCAATGTCAAATCAAAGGAGAATGTCTTCTTGTCTCGATGGGACGGATTCAGGTTTATTATAATGAGGTCTTATATCTGTTATTCACTTGAAAACATCAAGTAAGTTATAGGAGTTATCAATATGGTATTTTTTATGTATTTGTCTTATTTTAAATTGTAAAGCCATTCAGGCTGAAATTTAACAGGGTTTAAAGTTGCTTTGTGGTAGAAACTCGTACTTACATGTATGTTTTTTTCAGCTTGGAGCTTTATGTATATGTGAGTTAATAAGTTTTAATAAATCACTAGAAAAAGTTTATTCATTTCATGTTTTTAAAGTAAAAATCTTTATACCTTCCGTAAATACTACAATTAATATTTGAACACAAAATAGAGACCAAACTTGAGTTACTACTCAAAAAATAACATCGAAAACTTCAGTAAAATTTAAGTTCGTGCGGTCACGCCCCCATATTCCCTGCGTCCGTCCCAGCCTACAAAGAAAGTAGTATTTATTACTGTCGCAAAGCAACGCACGACTGTATGCATTGAATAATTCATGCGACTTCCTGCGGTCCTGGACGCTCTATGAAAATATTAGATTATCACGATAGCCAGAGTGCTTACTCTGATGTTAAGGAAGTTACGTCGATTGAGATACGTTGATTATTGTAAAAGAAATAAAGCTTGAACTTTTGCGGAATTTTGGTTTACTGGTGGTAGATCTAGAATCTGAGAGAGCGCCTGGGTAGGTAACACCGCATTATCTATTTCTCCCGTCAAACAGCTGTGTGAATGCACTGTTTTATTTAGTTTTGAAGGACATTTTGAGTAACTACTGAACATATTGAGACTGTACATCTCATGTCTCAGTATGGCGAGCGCTGTGGAATCCTAAGTATTGCTTTATAATTTTCCTGTTATTTTTTTTCCTTTTTCACAACTTTGCCTTAACTCAGACTTATGAATAAAATATAGGCCCTTACGTTTCTCAACAAATTGACAACCATCTATGACATTATTATTAAAAAAATAATAAAAATAGGCAACAATAAATTTATATATTATTACAAGATTGTCATTGATTATTGTTTGATTACGTTGCACTAGTAAATAGACTTCCATATGTATTAATACATTATATATAGGTACATCCTAATGTAAATGCCGTTGTAATTAGTCTTAGTTACTGAGGGTTGAGTGCGCTACGTCGGATATTACGTGTAAATAACAGGATATAGCAAATCAGGCGTAAATGTCAATAATTTGTCATTATCAGGTTACATCAAGAAGCTTATACCCAAATGGAGATTGCATTCCGTATATAAAAGTGAAGCACAAAAATTTGACCTCGAATGACGTTGCGACTGATTGCTATCCTTTTCTTTCGAGTGACAATGAATGAACAAAAAGTCATTTTCATTCATTGTCACTCGAAAGAAAAGGATACCAATCAGTCGCAACGTCATTCGAGGTCAAATTTTTGTGCTTCACTTTTATATACGGAATGCAATCTCCATTTGGGTATAAGCTTCTTGGGTTACATAATGTAGTATTTACAGATCGTCTACTGCCTTCTCTACATGTCAACAGATGCATCTGCAGACGTCCTCTTCGGATGAGTGTTGCGATCATCAAGTGGAACGCACGGTTGAAATAAAATAATAATAATTACAATCTATTAAATGACCCAAACCATGCGAATAATAGGAACAGCTTTTCTCTATTTAACGTATTCTTAAAATAAATAATAATCATTTATGCTCGTAGTCTAAAAGTATTAACATGTCCAATATACACATAAATAATAATTGTAAAAAGAGAAAAACTATACAAAGTATAGGAACATAACAGAAGTTGCAGTGGTTGATGTGTGGTAGGAAACATCGAACATAAAAACAGATTGCATCCACAATTTTAGATTACATTTTAATATTTTCATATTTAAATCGAGGAAAACCAAAAAGCCATCAACTGCGTACCCTTATGGTAGACGAGCGTATCACCGTCAAATTTTTGTACTAGTACTAAAAATAGTCTTATAATATGCTATAATCTCACCCACCGAATGAAACGCAACAACAAAGTTTAACTTCAGTTATTTGTAAGACAATGGCGCCCGGTCGACCTGACCCGTCTGTAATTATCTAAACAAAAAAGATTTGTTATCTTAGTCTTTTTACATTTTTTTTTTTTTTTTTTTTTTATTGCATTGAATGGCGAGACGAGCAAGCCGTTCGCCTGATGGTAAGCGATACGACCGCTCATGAACAGTAGTAACATTCCACTGCGCTCGCCATCCTGAGACATAAGATGTTAAGTCTCAATATGTCCAGTAGTTGCTCTGGCTACAATGTCCTTCAATCCGAAACACAACAGTGCATTTAAGCAGTGTTGTTTCACGGGAGAAATAGACATTGCGGTGGTACCTACCCAGATGGCCTCTCACATATGAGAGACCTACCACCAGTGTTACATTCAATTAAACTAACTAATTGCTAACAATACCGGAAAATCTTTACTTTGAATATCTAAGAATTTTCCAATGATGATCCATTAGAAATATATCACCAATTTACACAGGCCCTTGAGGCGAGCCCTCCAATTTTAAGGAGGTCACTGTGCCCTCTTCCCACTCAAAGGCACTCATCGGAAAACACAAACCTACCTCATATTTACAGCGAAAAACTTCACAGGCATAATTTATGACCGACGAATACATTTATTCGCCTGAAAAAATATAATTCGGCATCGTCAAGACTTGGACGAAAGTAAATTGTCAAATCCAGGAATTGGTTTCCGGTAGAGATGCGGTAAGGTAAACAATTGACCGTGAGGTGATGAGAATTTGTGTTGATATCTTACTTCAGTCATATAATAATATCTTTGGGATTGGGTAGTTTACGAATATTATTTCAATTATATTATGTTTAGTATTTTACCATTGGATTGCCATAAATAGTGCAACAATAAACTATTAAATCATATATTATATTACTTATTATATTACCGGATTACTTATATGCTTCGAAGCGAAAAATTTACAAAGTGAACTGCCCATTCTGGCACATGAATTCAGTGCATAAAAGTTATCACTAAACAAATAATTTGATAATATTGAAAATGATTAATGTGTATCACCACGCCACTGAAGGCAGCAAATATTATTCAATATACATACATATGCATACAAGTATAAAAATATAATGCACAAATATTTCTTCTCGTAGTTTCCACGACACAAGTCTCGATGTTCTGCAGGGCACTGTATCAGCCCATATACGTCCCACTGCAGGGCACGGGTCTACTCTACAATCGTAAGTACGATTGAGAGTGGTTAGGCCATATAGTCCACCACGCTGGCCTAGTGCGGGTTGGCAGACTTACATACCATAGAAATTTATATAAATCGCTATGGTACGCAGGTTTCCTCACGATGTTTTCCTTCACCGTTTTAGTGCGTGGTGATTGAATATCAATACACTCATGACTCCGAAAAGTCAGAGGTGTGCCCTGGGATTCGAACCCGCGACCACCGTGAACATGTTGGCAGCCGCGTCTAGTCCGTTTACCAACAGGCCACCACGCACTTTTACAGTCAGTACTATGTATGTGACTGTTTGGTCTTGTATATTTAATGTTTCCCAACATATACCTCTATATTATCACTTTAATGAGAATGGACACTACAACATCAGCTTTGAATATTCTATTACAAAACGGAGGCGTCTTTTCACAGTCTTTCGATAAGCATTCTCTTAAAATGTAGACCGGAGAATCCCAATTGCTTTTGGGTTGGAGCCAAAAATGTAACGAAAAGTTTTCACCTCTCTTTTGCAGATATTGCTCAAGTGTCGCACCACTGGACGGCTTTTTAATTGGTCTCCAAGCATAATATTGGCCACTTCAATTATTTCTAGCTGACAGTGGCGGTGTCGTCATAGAAACATGTAAATGTTGGGAGCTTTTAAAATAGGTGGTAGGGACAGAATAAAGTATGCAATTTTAATTGTTAATACATCCAAATTTTCTTGCTAAAAATGAGGGACACTTTTTTTAATTAGTTTTGTTTGGAATATAGATTTCATAATGGTGATGGGACACTAAATGAGTGTAATATATTCGCAAAGAAAATAAGAATATGAATTAATCAATTGGGTTTAAGTGGCTAATTGATGTGTTCATTATTTCAAATTGCAATTACAAACTATTATTTAATTACTTGTCCTTTCATAATTACTGATTTATTACAATTACTTTTGTATCACTACAGTTGTCCCATAAAAAATATTACCCCTAGAATACCTTTGTTTGTATAAAATAATATATTTTAAGGCACCGACTTTTGTTGTGTAATACCGCCTACATACTGAAACAGATCATTACGATCAATTATTTCAACAACTTTGTTGTGTTCTCATTCAAGTGTGCTACTTACATCGACAAGCAAGAACTAAGCTACTTATAAGATGTACTTTGATGTTATGGAAGGAAATATAAAATATTTTGTTTCATTTCTTTTCTATTTTTTATCTTTGGGATATATCTAAGGAAATCGTGCCAATATTCAAATGATTTTTCATTATTTCTCTGCCCTCTTTTTAGTTAATATTATGAATACTAAAAAATATTTATATATTTTTTATTTGTGTGATACTTGATAGCCAAACCCTAGTAGGTACTCTGAACAAAAATATATATCCTGCAATACGTAAACTTTTTATCTATATTCTGCAGAAAATTATAAGATCAGTTTCAATTATTTTCCGCATACTAACTTCTCAATAACTCGCTTATAACAACATATCTTAAGGTATTCAAAAAAAGTCAGCGGGTAAGAGTTTATTTATACAAGTATTTAAAAAAAAACATGTACCTATTATATGGCATGATTGTGACATATGACTTGAACCATTGTAAACAAGTACAGCTTTAAAAAAGAAGACAGGTCGTACTGAGGGAGTTTCTCGAGCCATTCTTTCTTCACAACTACAACACATTCCGAAACGGTCGTAGCAGAAATTTTCGATTAAAAAGATCTTGTACAAAATTATTTTAATAAAGAATATATTTATTTCAATATATAAAAAAAACTCATTGCCGCCGATAGTTATAGCTACGGCCATCGCCACTTATACCACCAATAATTTGTATTTAAGCCTGTTTCTATATTGTTATTCTTTTTTTATTTGTAATAGCTTACAATAAAGTATCAATTAAATAAACTCACCGCCTCCGTATGTATCGGATGAACAGCGAACAGCAACGCAGCGAGCGCGGCGAACGGACGCTGCAACCGCGCAACCAACACGCCCGTGCGAGCCACGAGCGCGCAACACGCAGCATGCAACGCAACGTTGCAAGCGTGCCACCACCACGGAGACAAGCCGCACAGCTTGTAGTTTAACCTGCGGGATATTATTACTGTTATAATTTTATATTAAATTCAAAGTGACCCCACACTAAGATCGAGTCTTGTGTCGTGGGAATCAGAAACTACGAGAGACTTTTCGGTGTCACAAACACCTAGACCGAAAACAAACACCTGTGGTTCACACAAATATTTGATTGCCAAATATTTGTTTCGGTGCGAAGATCAAACCACGGATCAAATGTTAATATGTATAATATTTGATCGCCACAGAGGCTGTCAAATATTACATATTATATTCACAAATAAATTAAATTTAGTAAGTTCAATAGGTCAATAGGGTTAAGATAAAGTCAAATTCGAATATCAGAATATATGACCACTCTTTTGCACAAATAACCTAGCACTTTAAAATTATTGTATCAGGTTTTATCTTTTTATAAGACCAGCAATGCACTTGTGACTCTTAGATATTTTTCCAAGTTTTCGCTTACCATAAAAGTAGCCATTTACCCACATATAAATAACAATCATATTATTAATTAGCTAACCGTCATACGTCCTACTACAGGGTACAAGTCTCCTAAATAATCGACACAGCGATTGAGAGGATTTAATCCATAATTCAGCCCATTCAAGGTGCATGTAATAAAATTTAAAAAATACTTTGCACTCAAGACCCCTCTCATTCTCTAACACATATCTTCTGCCACTACTTGACCAAGTATCAATAATACAATCCTCTAGTTAGTTACATGCATTGTGCGGTATCCAGGCAATACGCACGACGCCTGCTGAATTAATTCCCAACGTCTCTGCTAATATTGGGCGGCCAGCAGTGACAGCCATTGCAAGACGATAACTCAATGTACATTGATAGTGTTTGAATTTTGGTACGGGGTATTAGACGCAGTACTGTGAATTTAGTGTTTGATTGTACGTGTGTTCATGTGTGAAATATATGGTTGTTGTTGAAATTATTTATATTGGCTATATGTCATATTAATGGTTTCTATTTGCTAATATCTACCTAGTATTATACAATTTATATTTCTGTATATTGCGAATTAGTCATGATAAGAGCCCTCTCTTGACACAAATTCAATATTTCAAAAGAAATCTCAGCAAATGAATTTATTACACCTGAAATTTGAATCCAAGAACTGACTACAGATGCACTTTGCAACTAACGATGCAGCAAACTAAAAAAAACCTTTAATTAAGGAAAAAACTCGCGTCACTCCGTATGAAAATGATGAAAACATTTCACATATATGTATATAAAAATATATTTCTTTATAAACTAACCTAGAATGCATACAGAATACATTCCACGTTAAATTACACCGCATCATTAGCACCGCACAAAGCAGAAAAATGTTAAATGCATCATCTTACAAAACAGTACCCAAACGTCTCTACCACTCTAAATGCCTATTCTTTGACGGCATAAATACCGCAATTCCACGTCACAGGAAACGGGAGAGACGTCTTAAAGCGCTCTCCCGCATTGTCTCTACCATGTAGAGTAATCTCTACGCAGCAATGTAGAGACTAAGTGCTTCCAAAAGCGTTCTTAAATAGGCTTTTTATGAGCACTTAAAACTGGATTTTATTTTCTATTCGATTAAGTTTGCAGCTTTTTTTGTTAAGTCAAAGTGAAATTTTACTTGAGTCTTTGTTAAGTTTATTGCCACGCGATAATTCCTCGCCGGCCTTTGTGTTACTTTATTATTCTTTGGACGAGAGGTCAATAGAAAAAGGAAATGATAAAAATGATAAATTACTTCTTTTTATAACCAATTAATGTCAGCTTAAAGTACGTAATATTGCTACGGTATTAAAGTAGTGTGATTCACTGAGTAACATTTTAAATACTTAAACATATTTCCATAGATCATTTCATCTTATTAATTTATTATCTACAAAGAATAGGTCGTTTTTTGTATAATTAAATATACCTACAATGATTTTCTCAGGGAGACAATCTGTCTCAATGTAAAAGCAAAACTGAAGGCTATAGTCCCAAAAGTGAAATAATTATGCTTTTACGGCACAAAATTTGCTTAAGAATATGATATCATTGTCATTTTAAGCCACAGAAAGTCGACTGTTGGACACAGGCTTATCAATAGTGTTCATAGCAACTTCTATGAACAAAATCAAATCATCAAAAGTGCCATGCAAAAAAGTATCATAGATTTGTATCTATTAATTTAACGTATAAAAATAATACATGTAAATCAAGGATTGGAATATCCCAACTTTACTCTTCAATGTTGTTTTACATAAACAAAGACCGATTTTCATAAAAATATTACATTTTCATATAACACGATTTCTAAAGACAAAACTGAGTATGTAACAAGTCCATTGGAATTTCAGCCGCATCATTACCACTGCAGTGGATGGGCGTACGGCATGCCAAGCTGGCTCTGCGGTAATATATGACAGAGGCGCCGCCAAACTTGCGGTCTCGTGGTAATAAACTAACTGCGTAATGTTCAATGAAAAACCTATTTTAAAGGCGGCTTGGGAGTTTTGTGCTTCATTTTGCTATTGTTTTTTGAGTTTTACTTAAAGGAAATTTTGTAAAACGTTTTTTGTAATACTTATTAAGTGACACTGTAAAAGATTTCAAGATATAAATAGGTTGTGATTCCATTTAATAGATATAGAACTAACCCAAGTTGTATACAAAATCTAAATAATCATTTTTGGTCTTTTTATTTTAATTTTTAATTAACAAGACGAGCATGCCATTCAACTGATGGTAAGCGATACGACAGCTTATGGTCAGTAGCAAAACCAAACCACTCCATGTAATACAAATCAATGCTTGGCATTCCACAGCGCTCGCCATCCTGACACATAAGATGTTAAGTCTCAATATGTCCAGTAGTTACTCAGGCTACAATCTCCTTCAATCCGAAACATAAAATATGTCCTAGAAAAGTTCAAAGAAATAATAACATCTTCTATGATTAACGACGTACAACATAACCTTCAATCAATCAATCGCCGTACAAAAACCTATAAAACACCCAAAACACTAATAAAAACGAAAAAACTTTTGATTGACCGGCAAAAAGTCCGGCCGGTTTACCCGTCCTAATCTCTGACTATCTGAAGCAAAGCCGGGTTTACGTTCAGAGATAAAAATAACTGGAAAATATCTTAAGTCATGCTCGGGAACGCGCTGGGACAGCCGTACACGCGATATGACGCCTGTCAGGGTAAAAGACATGTCGTGTGTCACATTATGGCCGCGTTATCTTGCCTCGGGGCGATGCAGCAGAACCCACCGGGTATTGCACTAGTGTTTTTGAGTTTTAGAGTGAATGCGGTAAATTATAGTACTTGTGGATAATAGTGTATGTCATGATAGTCGCACAATGGAATGCCTACGCTGACGCCGCATTAAATTTAATGTTTATTTTATTGCCTCTTAGTATGTTTACCGTGAAATTTTTGGATAAATTACCAGGTTGGGTAAAAAAGTGAGGTTTTCTATGTCGGTTTATTTTGATATATTATGGTACTTAATTCAATACACACGTTTCTCATGATGGCATATTATAGAATTTGAAATAAACAGTTGAGTGTCAAATATCATGATTTTACCTTTCCTATTTTTGCCTATTTTTATATGTAGATACAGAAACTTGTATCGTTGTTTACCTGAGCGGTAAAATTACGACTTTTGACAAATTGACCACGCCGATTTTTTTAATTCAGTAAAATGTCACCTAGGGCGGTTAAAACGTGTGGCTAAACTAAATAGATTATTATTTCATATTATATTTCTATATGAATTTCCCAGAATATGTGCCTGGTATGGCATTAGTCTTTTCTATCTTCGATCGAAATAAATATAATCGAACTGGATGTGAACTCTTGGCATCTTTACTACCCCTTCAGATAAACGTAAGCACTGAAAAATTTAGTCAAAGGAAATTTTCGTTAAGAATACGGTTTACCAGCGTATTTTTCGCAAGATTTTCAAAGTATTTCGAGTCCGCACTAAGCTACAGTGAAGGATTAAGGTCTAGTACTTCCATACAAAAATATCGCACCCAAAAATGGCGAGTATTTCGGATTGTATAAATATACTGAATGGAAAGTAAATTAAATCGGTATTTAACTAGCTCTTTTAAAGTGATTAAAAACATTACTAAAATTGTACGATTAATGTTGCAGTAGAAAGATAATTATTTCGATGAAAATGAGCTTGGAAGAGGATTTTCGCATGAAATTCATAATACTACAGCACATCATCTCTTTTAGTTTAACCAAAAATATGAATTTTGTAGAAACATGTTAAAGGTGAATTACCTGTCATATTATTTTATGAAAAATATGTGACAATGGTGAATTACCTGTCATATTATTTTATGAAAAATGAAAGATATGTGACAGCTGTCGTTTCACGTCGATTTCCTCTGTGACAGTAATACTACCCCGGATGTATCCGCTCATTCATGCTGAGTCATGACTGTCACCAGCGTGGCTCCATTTAATACGACAAAAATCTATTTCCTAAATAAATACAAATACGTCAAAATAATTTCCCCCTTTTCCACGAAACAACAATAAAAATAACATGAATTTTGAAGACGTGTCTCGTCACTGTAACACGAGATTTACATTACGTTTAATCTTGATACTTTACCTGCGTATTTCGGTGTTTTACAGGGGTCGTATTAGTCGGCATAGGGGTGAGCAAGGTATGTTATGCTAAGCTGTCACAGATTGGGGATTATGCAACGTCGTCGTGAAATTAAATTTCTGTAATTATATTTCTGTCTTCAAAGTTAATTAAATTTATATCTTGACTGTTGAGTTTTGTCAATTTTATCAGTGTATCGTATATTGTAAACTTAAATTGAAAAAATTTTTGCAATGCCTGCCAAATAATGCAGTAGTGGAAATAAAATCGCATAAATATTAATGTATTTTACAGACAACTCAAAGATAATTTGTATTCATTATTCTGAGAAATTTTACTCATTTCAAATAAAGTAATTTTGGGAAAGACTGTCTTTATTACAAAGGTAGATAAACCTGAAACACTATTACAACAAAAAGCGAACACTACTTTCATTATGAAACATACATTAAACTCAAGCCTTTTTCCTAGAAGGCACAAGAGGTGTTTGTTATCAGGACACCCACGCTTCATCTCGTGTGTTCCTTCCCATGATGTAATAGGGGGCGAGCCTTTCGTCATATCGAGCGCAAATTTATGACTCCGGGCTGATAATGAATAAAAAAATCAATGTCACTTTGCCCAACCCGGGATTCGAACCCAAGACCTCGATGTTGTAATAGTACCGTAGCACAACTGCGCCACCACGACAGTCATTGTTAAGCCAACACCAAAACATATATGAAAGATTAATGACAGTTGAAGAAGCGAAAGAGATATGTATGGACCGTAGCACTTGGCGCTCGATAGTCTCTGCCTACCCCAATGGGAAATAGGCGTGAGTTTATGTATGTATGTATGTATGCAAAACATTTAATCAAAATCGTACACCAAAATCAAAACAAACACACCCCTTTTTTTCTTTGTCAACGCATCTGACAGAACGCGATACGTGATTGTGTAATATATTCCTGTCCTAATAACATACATGGGGTAAATCAAGGGTTACAACGCGCTGACGTGTGAGTGACACGCGGTTGGCGCGAGTCGAGGTGGCAGCCCTGCTTAGACGTTGACGCTCGAGAGCCAGCGCTTCTTAAACTTTCATTCAGAATAAAAAGGGCGTGGGATTTAATTGCCCGCTCTTTGATGCGAGGACTTTGGACGCTCAACCAACGGAAATTTTCTGAAAGATAGCTTCAATTTCAGGAGTGTAATTATAATAGAAAAGAAATACTGAATTAGTGGTTTGCGGTTCTTTTACTCCCAATTCATTTTAACAATTGTTTTATTTTGCTAATAATTACAAAGTTGAAATTCAGCTGTGGGATGTTAACTACAATATTAAGAAAGGTTATAGTAGAAGACGTGTATAAAACTTTATGTGCATTTAATTAGGGACTTAAGAACTTTTCTTATTCGTATGTAACATTATAGCACAATTTTGTTTATAGAATAATTATTTATTTTCTATTAACATGTACTTGAAACCAATTACCATCCTTAACTATTTAAAAAACACTAATTTAAAAACAATTAATGAAAATCTAGTTGTAATTAATTTGTAACCTAAAATGGGGTACAATATACATGTTGAGAACATCAGCGTAGAGGTGACATCGCCGCGTCGCAGGCTTGCAATGTTATTTATTTGTCAGTCAATCAAGCGCGCACATTAAATAGGATTACTCACATCGGCTTTACCGCGTTACACGATAATCCTTGTTTTACACGACTTATTTCCACGTATTTACTATGCGCAGAGGAAATTTATTGTAAATAAATCATGTGGATATTTCCGCATAGTGTGTATTTAACTCGGAATCGGAAATCATAAAATGTTAAAATGAAAGAAGAGGAAAATTATGATAAATATCATTTGTATTTAAGTTAAGTACATAAACCTGATATTGTATGTGTATTTAATTATCAAAATATAGCCAAATGTAATATTACAGTAGTTTAATGGACCCATCTAAATAAATACCCAAAATCAAACGTTTTTAGTTTCACATTAGAATCCAAAGTAATTCAAATAACGACATCCAACTTTTCCCGAAGATTACACAGCCCAAATCCGTACTCTATCTACATTCTGCAAATATATTCATAGGTAATTAACTCACACAATCTGGAGCTGAAATCATCAATTTTCTAATTTTCCAGCAGCGGCAGAGGCGTAACTCTTCGTTAAGCTGGAATTTATCCCAGATCCTTGGTCGCCATTCTTTTCCATTACCAGCTAAGGTGTGGAAGAGGCCACTTAGCGCCTGGTGTAAGTTGTCAGTGGAAGCGGAATTTGGTACCTGATTTATTAAGGAAAATAAACTTATAGGCTTTTGGTGTCCCATAAACATAATTAATGAACTGCCTTTTTTGTCTAGTGGAGAAATAGAGTGGTTAAGCGACTTCGATAAAGGAAGATTAAGAGATTTATTTTACAGTGTTGTTAGACGTGGTTTAGTACATTTTTATATTTATTTATTTATTTGAAAGATTAGATCTAAGTAAGTAAGTTGGAGTCAGTTATGTCTAGCGAAAAACATATGCTAATACGTATATAACGTAGACGATAATATATGAAAATAACCACAAATATGTACGCCGGATGCTTGCATTTCATCCTAGCTCAAAACCAATTTATAATAATAAAATCAGAGGTTCAATGGATGCTCGAAAGTTAATTGATGAAATCACGCTCAATCTAAAGCGTGTCCGGTGAGTAAATCTGTACATGTTTAAGCTATCTAAACTATAGTCAATAACGACTACAATATTCATTTAAAACATACATAAGTGATGGAAGTCATCTGCCTCGTTAGTAAAACGGCTCCCACGTTCAAGAGTCGTTGAGAAACTCGCTTCAATATAATTAAATTGAATACCGTATGAGATTGCCGGGCCCTAGACTAACCCTTGGATTACAACCCTTCGAATGAAATGCCTATTCTATATAGCGAGGGATCAAAGCAATATAATAAAAGATATTTTGTTCCGTTTTAGCAAAAACGGCTAAATGAGTTCCTGTATTTCATGGGAGGATTGGTTGTGTATTTTCTTAGTTTAGTTTTTCTATTTTATGAGAAATAGGGTTTTTTTAATTTCTGTTTTACCGCATATAATAATCGAACCCACATTACGTTAATTCATATTATCATTTTATTTGAGTCATACGTGAGACCAAATTATAATCTCTCCAAGAGACAGAAGCATTCAAGGTTATTGCGGAAAATATTTGGCCTTTTTTTGATTTTCCATTGCATTCCAGTTTAGTCTAGTCTGAATTACGAGTCTTTACATGTAAAAAAATTATTTATCGTGGGGAAAATATAAATAAATATACTAACACTATTTCACTTAATTTCCCAAAAACAGTCTCCGCTACATTCTGTCTCATTCAGTATCTCACCTACCCCAACCCTTGTTTTATACGTCCTAATATAACCTTTAAAACTATTTCTCAAGAAGCTAAGTAGCGTTCGCCTCGTAAGCCCGGCCCATCTCTTACATTACCCCGTATTTTATACTCGCCCTTACCCCGAGTCACGTACAGGAAGTCGTTTACCCCATTGTTCAAGTATTTTTCCATGAGAAAATGATATCTTTTAGATCTCTTTGAGAAATATTTTCTGAGGGTCAAGGCGAGAAAATTTAAGGAATTAATAAGGATGGAACGTGACTTGATTGTTTAAAGGCTACATTATTGTTTTCAACATGTTCGGGGTAAATGAGTGCTAATTTATTATAATTTGTAATAAATATGTTTGGGATATTCAAGATAATATTGCTCGGTGGTACATTTAAAGGAAATCTCTAATTTTAGGCCAAATTTAGACGAGCAATTTGGCTTGAAGTATTGTCATGTATTTATTTGGATTAGAAATTATACATCAACTTAGGTGTCTATGTGGTGATTCACAGATAATGTAGTTTAGAGGATCTTGACATATTTTCAATCACAGTTTAATAAGACACATACGATGTTTTTTTTATTTCATACTTATTTCTAAAATATATTATAACTTGCGTTTTTACTATCGAACTGCTGCTCTTACTGTGAAGTTAATCGAGTGTTTTTGGTGGGAAGTATCCAAAACGCAACTCATATGCAATTAAAACAAATATCCGAAATTAAACCACTCTAATTTTCTCTTTTGTCGTTTTTTACTGTTTATATATTGAATATTTGCTTAGCCAGGTAAACAATACAAACAAATTTGTCTTTTGTGAAAAATAAAAGTTATTTTTCGCTAAGAAAAATAATATATAGAAAAAATAAAGAAAGCTAAATCTAAGTTAAATATATAAGGCATTTTCTCGCCATCTTTTGTTCTTTTTATTCTCATGCATATACCGAGACATAACAATAGTATAAATGAAAGGGGTAAAGCGTTGAATTTGTTACGAGATATCTTTCTTATCCGCGAAAACAGGCCTGAACTTGTATAAATATCGCAATACACGACTTCGTGTTAAAACATGGGAAAAATATTTTCTAGCTCCATCAGGAAAATGAGAACAATCCAATATATATACAAATACATGAGCGGTTTTTTTGTTAAAGCTGATGCCATCGACTTTCAGCACAGATAATGATAAATGAAATCATAATATTTATACGGCACATCAGAACTAGTATCTCGACGTGGTTTTACCTGGTTGTAACTTTTTTCCTGTCCTAGTACAACTAATAATTTTCCCATACCATTATTGTTTGTCCTCCAATTATACCTCCTATTTATCTCAAACCTTACACATTATTTTTGCAGCTGATATTTAAATATTGGCTATATATTTTTGTCTTATAACAAACTGACCACATAATTATGTTTTGAAAATCTCTGACATTCAAGACACAATTGTCATACACTACGTGCCCAACCAAAATGGGGGTAAATGAGATATTAAAGAACAATCAGAAACGTGGAGCATTTCCAAGCGTTGACACAGTAAAGCATATCATAACGCGCCGGTACGTGGTACAACAAATTTTCATATCGCTGGGGTAAAGGTGTTTTACTGCAAGGCGAACGCGAATTCCGGTAATAAAATTTTATTTGTGAACACCGGGATCCGGGGTTTGTAAGCAATCCGTGTTGCCATGCTCCACGCGTTTCCAACGTGGCTTACTTTTATCACCCGTGAAATACAGCTGGGGGATGTGGTGCTTCCAAAACATTTTAAAGTGCCTCACAAAATGTGAAATAAATATCGCCTAACCGGATCATAGCTGAGACGAAGAATTTGTGTCAGGCATGACGACAGGCTTACTTTCTTGCTTTTGAAATAATCTTGGCAGAATGTAGGAAGTACCACTAGTGTCAGCTCTACCTAACCCTTCAAAGGGTAATAATGTGAAGAATCACACCTAAATTATATCTACAAGATAATATTAAACGATTTTTTAATACTAAAAGAAATTTGTATATCTATTATAGTAAGGGCTTAAAGAGTAGTTTACTATGCAGTTACGTCAAGCGCAGTTTCATGAAATATATTATATTTTAGAGACTTTGTTTAACATTATTCGGAATTGAATAAACAAAACAACACAAATATTGTATAAGAAATCCGGAAATATAACCCCGCGAGCTGATAACCCGGAATATTCTGGCACGTTCGTCAGCATTAGTAGGCGAGCATGATGTAATGCGTGATGTAATGACATCCAACGTGTGTCAATTTAAATTATTATGATTGAAATAGTCCAATAGGCCGACCTATTGGTGGTTACTGGATTATATTTAGTGTAAGAAACATCATCTTTTGTAAGTATACCTTTTTTTCTATGAACGGCGAGATATGCATGAACCATTCGCCTGATGGTAAGCGATACGACTTTTCATGTACAGGAGTAAAACCAAACAACAACATGAATTACAAAGTAATGCTGGGCATTCCACTGCACTCGCCATCCTTAGACATAAGATGTTAAGTTTCAATATGTTCCGGTAGTTACTCTGGGTACAATATCCTTCAAATCGGGATATAGCAGTGCATTTACACTGCTGTTTTGCGGGAGAAATAGTCTTTGCGGTGGAACCTACCTAGGCGGTTTCTCATAATATAAGAGACTCACCAATAATTACCAATTGAATCAAGAATGCAACGACAATTATTAAAATATATTTGATTCAAGATTCTAGGCAATTATTAAAATATATGCCCCGGAAATAAGACCTCGCGAGCTGATAACCCCAGGCGGTTATTCTGGCACGTTCGTCAGCATTAACGTGCGAGACTGACGTGACGCGGGCACCGTAATAACACCCAGCACGCGTCAATTTAAATTTGAAAAGAGTAGCACGATTTTGTAATCCCAAGTCTTTTACACTGCGCTTGGGGAGGGTAAATGCCGATTTGTGACAATTTTTGAAATACGAGTAATTAGTGTCTTAATGCTGTTTTGCACTGTCGTCTCTGTGTTATAATTTTAGAACAATCTAAAATGGTTTGTTGTGACATTAATTGATAACGCAATATCCTTAAATTCTTATTTTAAAAAAAATCGAGTTTGCTTTTATCCAACACTAACGGCCGATGCCAATATTCAATCGAAAAATATAGATTGAAGTCAATCTGGATTGTTTTCTACTTTTCGATTTGTCATTTACCATGTTGCCATAGTTTTTTCACTACTGAGATTGATTATTGGCAATATATGTAGTATCAGAAAAAAGATTAAGCTGTCAATCTTAAACGGCAAATTTTGGATTGGGATTGTTTATTGGCAGCGGCTGTAAGTGAAATCGCAATATTTTTAAGCCTTGTATATTTGCTTAAGATTTTACTATCGGGCGCCTCCGTAAAGCCAACCCTGTAGGGAATTTATACAATACCGAGGAAATGGGGTTTTTCTCAAGAAGAAATAACAGAAAGTCGATGATAAGAGTCACGAACTGAGCCTGATATCACAATTTTCATAATCGATGCTCTTTTTAAGTTTTTTTTTTTTAATTGACGAGACGGGCATGCCCTTCGCCTGATGGTAAGCGATACGATCGCTCATGGGCAGTAGCAATGTTTGGCATTCCACTGCGCTCGCCATCCTAAGACATAACATGTTAAGTCTCAATACGTCCAGTAACCAGAAACCCTGACTACAATGACCTTTCAACCGGAACACAACAGTACGTTTACACTACTGTTATACAGGAGAGATAGACATTGTGGTGGTACCTAGCCAGGTGGGCTTTCACATATAAGGGACCATATAGTCACAGTACATACAGTCCACCGCGCTAACGGTTTCGCAGCCAAACCATAATGTAGAAATTCTTATAATTCATGCAGGTTTCAATAAGCAACTTAAAGTTTTTATTTAGAAAAGTGTATATAAAGTATACACTGGCATTAAAATGGAAATCGGCTGGGCATATAGCCCGCGTGCAAGACCAAAGATGGACAAAAAGAGTGACAGAATGGGGGGGACCAGTAGGCAAAAGAAAGAAAGGGAGACCTTATAACAGATGGGAGGATGAAATCAAACGAACCGCAGGTCCACAATGGATGCAATTAGCGAAATCCAGAGAAAACTGGCTTGATTTGGAGGAGGCCTTTACCCGCAGAGGGGTTCTTACAGAATAATTACTTTAATACTAACGCATCTTAAATATTTTTTTGTAAAACTATAAATACTAACAACTAAACACTAAACCAATTATACTTATATTTTTTATTTTCTACACTATAAACCAATCTTTGTAAACTATAATTTTCTGAAAGAAATAAAAGGCTTTTTTATTTTATTATATAAAGTATATTATTGTAATAATGTGGCATAAACTTCCTAATTGGATATAACGGTTCAAACATTTGAAAGATTTTAATTAGCGTTTGTAACTTTGTTGTGGAAATTGTTAGTGTCTGTACAAAAGTGTTGTTAGTCACTTTTATTCGAGCTAAATTTTATATCGTGGTGTAATTTTATAACTTTTTAGTTTTACATAGCACAAGCAGACGAGGTTGTGGTTATTTCAAAACTAAAAATGCGATCTATTCTCTGATTAAATGTTTTTTGTTTGTATGCGATGCTTGGCGTTGGCTTTTTTAAATTACTTTAAGCCCCATTTACTATAGAGAGTTTCTAGCGGCAAGAATAGTATGCAATTGTCATACGCGGTAATTGCTACATGATCATATTTAATGATATGATATAGATTAGAATTTTTCTGACGCGTAAACGATGTGACTTTTTTATACCCTTAAGATTATCCTTAAGTTCTATATTCGAGACAAGAAACTCTCCTCGTATTAATTGGCTTTAGCTTCTTACAGAAGATAACAACACTCTAAAAAACAAAACGTAATAAAATGCATTCGTAAGGAGTGAGCGTATATTTTCAAGGGATAAGCTGAGGCCCCACAATCCTCCCAAAAGTACCAAACCATCTAAACAAAACGAATGAGCTTCACAATTCAAGGACTCTTACTTATTATTTACAACCAAACAAATCGGTCTGGGAGCCATTCGGGCTAGGCAAGAATATAAACTGGAATGAAAAACCCTGCCAAACTGCCAGAAATCTTTGTCAATACCCGACAAGCTCCTGTGGGATGCATTAACCCGACTTGCGGGAAGGGGTAGCGTTTACCGGGATCCTGCGGTTGCTTACATTGCTCCCTGGGATATTGTTATAGGGGAAAGGATTCTGTGCGGACAATGGGAATTGTATCACGACAGGCACCTCGTTATGGGGTGGGCTGGAGTGTTAGCTCTGATTAGCACTATTGCAGTTGCAAACTTCTTTTTTTTAAATTTGTTAATTGCGAAATAATAAGTCGATGTCTCATCGGCTTTGATCCAAAGTAAATGTTAATGGTATCAACAAATAGATGTTTGAGTGTCAAATCAACTTGGATTCAGTAAACTATTTTGCAGAGGCAAAATCCAAAAGCCAGTCCATCTGCCTAGCAAGGATTAGGTATATTTACCAAATATATCTCACTAAAGTACACGCTCTTAATAGATTCTATTATACAGACAGCACGATTCACAAAAGCGTTGATCCGCTCAAAGAAAAGGCCCTAGGCATTCTTTCACAGCTTTTATCCACGAAAAGAGCATTATATTAATACTAAATACCTTAATAAAATTATTAATTTTTCACAAAAGGAGCCAAGCGAGAGAGAATGAATAAAAGAAACAGCCCCATTGTTTTTTCCCGAGCCATTATAAATCCGAAGATGTTGTAATTTGCGAACAGACAAAAGGGGAAAATTTTCTATTGTGTTAATAATTCATGTTATTGTCGCTCCACAACAAATGTTCGGGTGAATTTAACGGCGGGGAAAACTGTTGCATCGCTTTACAAGCATCGCTGCATTTTATCTTTGCGCTTTTTTATGAAAAATAGTAAGATGATCTATGAGTACTGCTGGAAGATTGCTTTAGAAAATTATTTTGACAGCCTCCGTGGCGCAGTTGGTTAGACGCCGCCTGTGAAACGAGAGGCCGCGGGTTCGATCCCCGCACCGAGAGAAATGTTTGTGCGGCCCCCAAATGTTTCTTCCGGGTCTGGGTGTTTGTGAGACCGAAAAGTCTCTCATAGTTCCCGATACCCACGACACAAGACTCGATCTTAGTGTGGGGTCGGGATTATGTATGTGACTGTTGGGTGTTATTTATTATTATTTATTTATTTATTATTATATCCTTATATGTAATTGCATCAGCTCATATACGTCCCACTGTAGGGCACGGGCCTCTTCTACAATCAAGAGTACGATTAAGAGTGGTAAGTACTATAGTCTACCACGATAGCATAGTGCGGATTGGACATACCAAAAATGACTTTACAAATCGCTATGGTGTGCAGGTTTCTTCACTATATTTTCCTTTACCGTAATAGTGCGTGATTGACTATCAATACACACATGGCTCCGAAAAGTGAGAGGTGTGCCTTGTAACTACTTTTTTTAGTAAGATATTTACTTTAATACCGTAAAAAATATTCCAAATATCACCATTATTATTCCATCCTTGCTTATTTAGTAATCCTAATATATTATCCATAAATCAGTGTTATATACTCAAGATACAAATAAAAAACACGCAACTCTTAGTGCAAACTATTTCAGAAACGCTCGACAGTTTCTAAAAATGTGAAATTTTCCGCTCACTACAAGACGACATTGTAAACCCTTTTACGCTGACAATTATAACAAAATAAGTTCCGCAGGCGGATATACTTGGGGAAGTTTTAGTTTATTCTCGGGATATGAAACATCTATATGAAATATTGTTTTTTTTTTATTTTATTTTTTTATTGCAATGAATGGCGAGACGGGCATGCCGTTCACCTGATGGTAAGCGATACGACCGCTCATGAATAGTAGCAGAAACAACACCTTGAATTACAAAGCAATGCTTGGCATTCCACTGCGCTCACCATCCTGAGACATAAGATATAAAGTCTCAATATGTCCAGTAGTTACTCTGGCTACAATTTCCTTCAATCCGAAACATAACAGTGCATTTAAACTGCTGTTTAACGGGAGAAATAGACATTGCGGTGGTACCCACCCAGGCAGCCTCTCACATATGAGAGACCTACCACCAGTAGAAATAAACATAAAATTAATAACATATTATATTATTACGGATGGTATAAAGATTTATATAGCGAATATTATACAATAGAGTGACGAGCACACCATTTGTCTTAGTCACACACAATAGTAAAACATTCATGGCATTGAATAACAAAGCTACGCTTGGTATGCTGCCGCCCTCGACATCCTGAGTCATAAGATATTAAGATTCAATCCTATGTCCAGTGTTTACTCAGGCTACAATGCCCTTCAAACCGAAAAACAACAGTTAAATGTACACCTACACTGCTGTTTGGTGGGAGAAATGGACATTGCGGTTGTTTCTACCCAGGCGGCCTCATACATATAAGATACCAGCAGTAAATAGCTAATGGTAGAAAATGGTTTTTTTCTACATAAAAAATATGTAAGAATAAGATACATTCACCTGATGATATTATGATGAATAAAAAACGTTCCGCCTCCTCTACATCGATTGGACGAAATTATTTACAAAAAAAGAGGTTTTCAAGATTTAAGAAGAGCAAATTATGTCATAATCTACAACTTTTTAATAATTAATAAAAATATTAACAATTCAAAAATTATTTGATTATATAAATTTCCTTACCACACACTTTTAATCTTCAACACAAGTCCATATTAATAGGATGCTCCCTCATATAATTTCCGCGCAAAATAAAAATTAAAATGAAATACAGCTTAAAAAATCCATGAGTGTAAGCTAAGAGGATTGCGCGAGGTTATTGAAGGCGCTCAAAGCAGGACAGTAATGAAGTCGCCATCTTTGCCGTACACTAACTAGACGCGAGTGATAATGGATATGATATTACATTTAGTGGAAAGTAATAGAGGATTCAGTTTGGTGTGGTGATTGTATTTTCAAAACTCAATTTTAGGTTATTTGAAAAATAAAGATTTAGTCAGAAGAAAAACATAATCACTCTACACGACCCATATACGACCTACTGCAGGGTACGGGCCTGATCTGCAATCGAGAGTACGATTAAGAGTGGTCAGGCCATAAAGTCAATCACGCTGGCCAAGTGCGTGTTAGTGGACTCTACATACCATAGAAATTCTTACAAATTCGCTATAGTATGTTGGTTTTGTCACGATGTTTTCCTTAATCATTATAGCGCATGGTGATTGACAATCAATACATACATGACTCAGAAAAGTCAGATGAATGATGATAAAGCCCTGGGATTTGAACTCGCGACTACCGTGAATATGTAGCCGCGCTCTTACCAACAGGCCACAACGCACTTACGTTAAATTTGTTATTGTTAACCTATTTTATAATACCGTAAGAGTAGCGAAGTCCAAATAGAGGGTATGCTGGCTGCCACGGAATAAAAGGCAAAAAGGCAAAGGCAGACGAGCAGGAGCGTCATGCTCATTTTTATCCCTAGTGTGATAGATTTTATCCCACCAGAGCGGATAACTAGTCCCAATCAATGCATATTATAATAATTACCAAATTCAAAAACTCACACCAATTGGAGCACTCCATCCGGAATTCAAACTCAAGACGCGACCGCACTTGAACCCATGTCACACCCGTATTTACACAAAAATACTTCCTCACCCTGTCAATGCGTCAAACCTACAAATCTGTAATAGCATAATCTGAATTATAGGAAAAAAACACATTGACGGAGGCTAAGAGGATTCCCCGAGGTTCCGATTGAGCCGGCTCTAATGCCGCCAACATAATGAACGAGACCGGCTCTCTGCCGTGATTGAAATCTTCAAGGATTTCATATATCGAGGAATTATTAGTAACAGTTACAGTTGTGAAGGCGTATGACGTGTTACTTATAATGTATTTTAACGTTAATGTAATTTAACGTTAATGTAATTTCTTGAACGTAGAATAAATATTTCATTGGAAATTAAAAAAAAATATTCATTTGTAACTAGCAGTTAAGGTACAGTAAGCAGAGGTAAACAATTACTTTTAAATTTTGTTTTATTTTTATTTATTCATAATTAAAACAACAAATTTTATTATAATCGACTTAAAGCGACCATCTTACAGCTTAATTACGCCATGTTTCACAATTTAATTATCTAACATCAGTCATTCAATACTGTGAAAATTATTCAATTGATAATCTCCTTTTCGGTGTAAGTCAAGCTAAGTCATGCTCGGGAACGGTTCGTAATATGAATTTCATTTGTACCGCCTCAGTTATTTTTTCCCTTATTGAAATTGCGCCTTGATCTTGGAGCCGACGGTCGG
Organism: Hyles euphorbiae; assembly: GCA_023078785.2. Taxonomy (NCBI): domain Eukaryota; kingdom Metazoa; phylum Arthropoda; class Insecta; order Lepidoptera; family Sphingidae; genus Hyles; species Hyles euphorbiae. The sequence continues at coordinate 849,985 of CM041041.1, forward strand.
CGGTTGCAGGTCAACCGTAAACGATTATCCGCATTCGGCCGGCCGATATCCGAAAGCGGTGGGATTTATCCGACGGTATATCCGCTGGGGTTTGGCTTCGATTCGAAATTATTGAGGATTGGCATTTGTATTTTTCATTAAGTTAATAAGCTTTGAAGTGGATACTGTTTTGGTTCGTTAATTAGTTCTTTTAGACTTTGTAATATTTTTTTTAAAGGAAGAATCCAGGGAGGGCCTGTCAAGAACACGTGTACGTAAGAAGTGATATTATCTACACTTATAATATACGTATTATCAACTATCAACACGTGCAAAACCATGAGATTGTAAGTGTGTTCATGAAAATAGTTAGATTTTATTCGAATTACTTAGAACGATAGCAAAACGCAACTTACTCGTAATATTGTGAAAGGTAAAAAACAAACTCACATTATACGAATACCTTCAATACACAGCCAATACTTTCATTATAAATAATAGAAGAACACTTCCAACCGTATCTACTGTGAGATTATCGAATTTTCTAGAACCTATACTTACAAATACTAAACAGAATCTTGTACTAATACTAATAAAACTGAGAACACTCATTCCGTATTTACAACTAAGCAACAATTAAAATAAACATACACATATTATTAATTTAATCAACGTCGTCTCACCTTCAACACGGTCCGCGCCATGAAAATTAATGCGGGCCCCGTACAAATAGTCATTTAGTCCAATAACCACGGCGAGAGATTATTTTCCTTGCAATTAGTTGGGCGGGGGGTCTCGGGGCGCGGGGGGTCACGGGGGCCCAGAGGTCCGGGGGGTCACGAGCAAAGGGTTAACGGCGCCTAATGTTGTAAACTTGTTAGTAGTGCTAATACAAATATTATTTCACTCTTGTTTGTTTGTATTACTACTTGGACTTATAAATTGCTGTATTTTTATAAATATTATTGAATGAGTTTGGAGTAGGTGTAATATTTTTTTTAACGACGAATAATCAACCTCTCATATTCCCTCTACATTGTTAAATAACATGCATTGGAATAAACCATGAACGTCATAATTTGAATAAACTATCAATTACTACTGCACTATTCAGAACTTTTTACAATGACGAAGAATTCATATTTTAAAACATTTTTTCTAACACATTCAATGCAAATAAGCCATTAAATGCTGTTATCGGAATTCTGTAATATTAGTTCCATATCAGAAGAAAAAAAACACTAGAATCTCAAATGTCTTTCATTGGAAATTTCAAATGCCAGCATTTACATTGCTTCAATATTCAAAGACCACAATTCGAGTTTAATTAAAAAATGTAAAAATGCCAATAATCACTTACTTGCTCCCCTCACCCTGTGCTTCTACCGCAGATATTGTTGGCTTCAGATGTGGACAGTTTCTATCAGTTACAAAGTTTATAGAATTCGTTTTTGGCTCGCACGTTTTTTCCCAGAAAAAAGGCGGTCTGCCCTGGGGTACCAAAAAGTAAGCTTAACAACTAAAACTATCAGTTGTTACTACTAGCCAATTGTAAATTAGAATAATAAGTGACGACGGAGATGACGATAAAAAGTGACGACTGAGATTTTAAAAATGAAAATAAACATAGAATAAAGTATCAAATTGACATATTAAAGAGTGAGCGATGACTGAGTATCCTTGATTATAAGTCCCTTATGATAATTATAATACTGGACATCTTATATTCTCGAACGCATTATTTTAACTATGATTATAGGTCAAGGTACCATTTCGATGTTGTGGTGATTGACATTGTCGGATGCCCAATACTGCTTTACGTTGTTAGTGTTCATAAGCGACAGTGTTGCTTCCATCAGGTGACCTTTGCTCGTTTCTCAGCCCTATGCAATAAAAAAGATTTCTCGTCGAAAACGAGGGTGCTAATAATAACATTCCCATACGCAGAGAGCATCGATACCGAGCGCATTGTGTTTGAGGTTAATTCCCATTTGCGCGCATGCATTTTTAAACGGAATCGCCGTCATCATACCCAGCCGCTGGCTACTGATACAGATTTCGCTAAATAATCATTACTTGCACAGGGATGGATTCTGGGTTATTTTTAAAAGATAATGTAGAAGACAAGCAATAAATATTTTTAGATAATTTTACTATTATATACAGATTTTCATAACTACGGCTATTTCCGTGGAGGCTTAATTTATGCTTTGCAAAATTTACTTATCCTATTCATTCGCAGGGTGTCTCCAATATTATTCTCAGACACATGCTTTCGGGAAACCTTAATCCAAAACCATTCATAGTTTTCAAAATGAAAAACCTCACAGAAACTTAGATCCGTATTAAAATCGAAATAAGTACCTCACGGCTCGTGTTTCAAATACATTCCTCATAAATAAAAACGATAAACGGCTGGCAATAATCTTTAATTTGATCTCTATTATATTAGAATCGAGCATTATCTCTGATATATTGCTGGACTCAAGTGGAGGTGGGCAGGCCACTTGGCCAGACGAAGCGATAGTCGGTGGACTAAGGCAGTAACGGAGTGGTGGCCTAGAGGGGCCAAGAGAAAGGTAGGCAGACCACCCGCCAGATGGATGGATGACATCGTTAGGTTTCAAGGGAAACGGTGGATGAGACAAGCACAGGACCGGAAGAAGTGGTGTAATGAAGAAGAGGCCTATGTCCAGCAGTGGATTAATGTGGGCTGATATGATGATGATGATGATTATTATCTCTGATGAACATAGACGATAATACGAGTATATTTTTTTAATTGCAATAAATGGCGAGACGAGCGTGACGTTCATCTGATGGTAAGCGATACGACCGCTCATGAATAGTGCCAAAACCAAACACCTTGAATTAAAAAGCAATGCTTGGCATTCCACCGCTCTCGCCATCATGAGGCATAAGATGTTAGGTCTCAATATGTCCAGCGGTTACTCTGGCTTCAATATCCTTCACACCGAAAAACAACAGTTCATTAACATTGCTGTTTGGTGGGAGGAATAGGAATAGCGGTGGTACCCACCCAGGCGGCCTCTTACATATGAGAGACCTACCAGCTAATATTTTCAATATACAACTAAAAAAGTAAAAATAATTGATACTGAATTTAAGATAAGAAAATGGAGTAAAATACATATATTTTATTGTTACAAAGCGTGGGGTGCAGGAGGATAAGTAATTGTTGTAAACACCCCACGCTTTGTAACAATAAAATATATGTATTTTACTCCATTTTCTTATCTTAAATTCAGTATCAATTATTTTTACTTTTTTAGTTGTATATCTTATTAAAGCGTGTATTTTAGTTTTTTTTAACTATTATATAATTGTTTTGACTAAAAACATCCATCTACGGCTGTATTTCCAATCAATAACGCCATCTGTTGGTCAGTAGTAACATTTGACACTTGAAGAATACAAGAAGCTTATACCCAAATGGAGATTGCATTCCGTATATAAAAGTGAAGCACAAAAATTTTACCTTGAATGACGTCGCTGATGCCTGCTATCCTTTTCTTTAGCGTAACAATGAATGAACTTCACGTGAACTTCATTCATTGTCACTCTAAAGAAAAGGATAGCAGGCAACAGCGATTGCATTCAAGGTCAAATTTTTGTGCTTCAGTGTTTTATACGGAATGCAATCTCCATTTGGGTATAAGCTTCTTGGAAGAATACAATGTTAACGCCATCTAGCGATGAATGTAGCAATGGTCATCAATTATAAGAATAATTAATCCTGGCGAATCTAATCAGGATAATTATATATTTTAATCGAATTATTGTATTGTCATCGGTCTTTGACAGGTGTGCAAAATTTGAACGAAATCTGGCCGTTTAAAGTGGGTCAAAATCGCGCCCAAAGAAGTCGGTTACAAACAAACATACAAACATACAAACATACAAACATACAAACATACAAACATACAAACATACAAACATACAAACATACAAACATACAAACATACAAACATACAAACATACAAACATACAAACATACAAACATACAAACATACAAACATACAAACATACAAACATACAAACATACAAACATACAAACATACAAACATACAAACATACAAACATACAAACATACAAACATACAAACATACAAACATACAAACATACAAACATACAAACATACAAACATACAAACATACAAACATACAAACATACAAACATACAAACATACAAACATACAAACATACAAACATACAAACATACAAACATACAAACATACAAACATACAAACATACAAACATACAAACATACAAACATACAAACATACAAATATACAAATATACAAACATACAAACATACAAGTGAAGCTAATATAAAGCGTGTAAAAAAGAGTATCTGCACCGGGCAGAGCCGGGCTGGGCAGCTAGTAAAATACATACTTAACAACCACCATTCAAGACATACAACCTTTTAAGCCAAACACTTATCCCAATAGGCAAGGACGGTTAGACCAAGTAAAAATGGAAAAGAAAAACTTGACCACGGGCTCCCAAATCCGACCCTGTCGTGACCCGCATTAATCCTTTCTACTCAAATTTTCATGGGCTATTTGAAGGGCCGAGCCTTTGTTACAAGCGTTTTGGGCTGGATCTCTACGCGCTTCATTTTTCTGACGGGAAATGTTAATTATAATTATGCTTTGTGCTTATTATTTATTGAAGTATTGTGAGGTAATGTAATACTTTCACTGAAAGTGATGAATGGCTTTTTATACAGTGGTGTAATATGGAGGAAACCAAGTATAAATTAACATTAACACCTGTGTTAAAATTATCAGTCTTTCTCTTTCTTCAATCACCGGAAGTCCACTGCTGAGCATAGGTCTGAATATAGGCATAAGGATCTCTACATTGACCTGTTTGAAGCGGCCTGGATCCGGCGACTTCCTTTACAAAATTATGAAAAAAATATAAACTAAAAAATTAAACATGATTTCATTTCACATCTCTTCTTCATATTTCATTAAAAAATATCATCTTGTTTTCTAGTGTCAATAATTTCTAAATACACCTTTTTATTACAGGACGCAATTTTGGGAATGTGCCTTCTAAACGGTTGCTCTGTTCTCCATCCGGAAATTGAACCGATGTCACTCCAGTGCACTTGTATAAAAAAATAATTTAACAAACATATAAGATTTATGAATTTGCTATCTATTTATGTCATCTAACTCTAGTCTATTGTCATGTTATATTTACATGACAACTCAAAGTACCGGGTATACCCGAGTAACTGAGTTTTGGTGAAATTTTGATGACGGTAATAAAATCGTTAACTTGATATCATCCAAGAAGAAAGGGAAAAGCTGGTTAAAAGCGACTTCTTCCCAGAAGGGACAGGCAGCGGTGCCAGGTGCTCGACCCGGGATTCGAACCCGAGACCTCAACTTTGTAGCCGTACCGTAGAACAACTATGCCACCGAGGCAGTTAACGGTTTAAAACGTTCTGGTTAAAACCGTTATTCAAAATCGCTATTTTAAAATTGATCATGATGAAATTATTTTTCTTTATTCATTGGTCCGGCGAACATGCCAACGGGTTTTCTAATAGAGAGTGATTACTTCCGCCCATAAATATCTAGAAAGGTGAAGTTATTAAAAAAATTGAATTTTATTTATATTTATTACACGGCTTTCAGAAGTGTATCTATGAATAATATTAGCACCTCAATTCCCCAAGTACTAAAACATCCTTTAACGAAATGCTATCTAGTAAAACTATTTATATTATAAATTAGGTCGATGTCTTGACGCGAAAGAGTGATATTTTAGTTGAGCAAAATTTCCACTAACGGCAACACTAGACGCGGCCGGCGCTGATGTACAGTCGCCGGAAAATATACATTTTCAACTAAAATTTTCCACTGTAACAATATTATTTGAATTCATGAAGCGCTCTCAACACTTTCGTTTAGATTTTTTAAATTCTCTCTCTGCCCGCGTTGAATTTCGTGCGACAAAGTGACGATTTGACGTTTTTATTATGTTTTTTTTTCGTCAAATCTCGTGATGCGCAGTCAGGTTTTTTAATTACATGGAAACAGTAATGCTCGTAAAGGCGAGAGACTTCTTTGTCCGGCTCATACATATGTTTTAATTTAGCAGTGAGAGTACAATTTTCACTTGACAGTTCGGTGGGTGGTATAATTCTGCTTGATTATTTTCTGGAATTGAAAAAATAATTGCGACTCAATGTTTTGTGAAATTATTTTCAAGCTTGATTACATTTTTTGAGATTGTCATGAGCGGAGTTGTTTTTAAAGAATTTTCGCTCTTAAAAACTACTTACATACACAGAAGATCATGTAGTTTTTTCCAGCGGTTGTTTACTATCCGCAACACAGAAATTTTGATATAAGAGCATTCTTGGTTATCTGTTTTAAAACCATTAACTTTAAAACTATCTTTAAAAAAGTATTCAATGTACTGCTCCTTAGAAAACCAATGTGACGCAATGATGATGGTGGGAATCCGTCATATTAAAACAAAAGCAATTGTATCGGGTGAAGAAAGACCAGTGAATAAAATCCAGCCTATTTATTGTATTAATTATCTTCAATAGTGTACTGATCTGTCTGATTTGCTTACATTATAAATGAGTGATGGTAATCTATCACTCATTTATAAAGCTTTGACAATTATTTATTGCGTTGCCTAAACAATGTATACTGAATTTTGTTTGTTCGATTTCGCTTCATTCAGCCACATTAAATTAACGTAAACATGTTCGTATTTAAAATATATATTGCTTATAAATTATAACAAATTATTTATGAACAGCAGTGGACCTCCTGTGGCTGAAATGATGACTATGATGATCAATGAACTGCTGTGATATAAACCAACTTTTTTTTTGTACTATACATATGTGTGTGGTTGAATATAGCCCTCATCTCAAGTCATCCAGCCTATTTCCTGTACTCATAATCTTCAATAACAAAAATATGTAAAATTTTCCAAAGTCAAAATATCAATTCGCGTCCTAAATACCAAACCGTCCAAAGAATTCAACAAAGGTCCACAAGTAAAGACCTCGAGGAATTCCGGCCATCGAATAGTTGAATTATGCAAGACAGAACGGGCCGCGTCCACCGCGACATCAAAGTGGAATTGTTACCGACATTCTGAACTCTGCGGCACATTGTTATCATTTATGGAAGTTAGTAAGGAAATTCAAAACTCACGTTTGTTAAGTTATTTCCGAAAAGATACGCATTTGCGTTTCATATTTTTCAAATGTGTGTGTTTTTAATATCTTTCAGAGATTATTTCGTCTTTTTTTGAGAGTTCTTGGAAGCACCTATAAACTATATCAATAAAAAAAGATGTGCACATTTCTAATCTGATATGATCATAAATAACTTTTTGAAATTTTATATTTGTATTTATAATAATGAAAGTGGATGAAGCGAAAGTAAAAGTTATGTTTTATTCAATTACTATGATCGTTCACCTGATGGTAAGCGATACGACCGCTCATGAACAGTAGCAAAACCAAAGAACGCCTTGAATTACAAAGATTGGCATTCCACTGCGCTCGCCATCTTAAGATAAGATATGTTAATGTGTGGTATGTTAAGTCTAAATATGTCCAGTAGTTACTCTGGCTACAATGTCCTTCAATCCGAAACACAACAGTGCGTATACACTACTGTTTGGCGGGAGAAATAGTCATTGCCGTGGTACCTGCTCAAGCGAACTCTCACATATGAGTGACCTATCACTAGTAAAAATAGTAAATTTAAAACCAGTAATTTAGGATCTAGTAAATGAGCGGTCTATATCCTCTGCCTATCTCTATTGGATACAGAAGTGACGATTATGTATGTATGTATTCATAATAATTCATTATAACTTTTATAATGAAGCATATAATCACGAAACATATTATTGTTTACTTCAGGAATGTTTTCAAGTAGTCTACAGACATGTAGAATCTACTAATTTGATTGATTTATGGGATCTTTTTAAGTATTACAGGCAAAGTCTCCTAAACACTCTATTACGGAACTTTGATAGTGGACTGTATCACAACTGTATGCTGCACCAACCTAGACCTCGCGGCACCGCTGGTCTTCGGGGTACCACTCGTGCTGACGAGATCTAAGGTTGCTGGTCGCCTCAAATAATTTGAAAGGCACTGCTTACGATAGTTAATAGGTATTATTATAGCTTTGACAGCGTGAATAAGTATTGATTTAGGTTTATGGCGCGGCGCACACGCAAAAACATTGCAACAGTTATGGCGGTCGGACCCGAAAGGAAGTGCGTACCGCGTTGACAATACTAGCCGCGTCTTAAGAAGCTTTCAGATATAATACAGATACAGTCATGTGTTTTAGTTTTGAAATAAATTTAATTTAATTTTGCAGGCTTGTGCTAGATTACAGAACCTACTCCTTTTCATCCGTCATTCCATTCATCATTTACCTACATAAAACAAAACCCAAGTGGGTGTAGATTCAAACTGTCTGAAACAAAATTTCTCTAAAACATGAATTTACAACTTTAACATCTAAATGATACAGCACATCCAATAAACTTCAAGAAATGCTTAATTAATATTTCGTAGAATTCGTCTGAAGTCAGTACTCGAGCACATGAAGGTATCTCGTTAATAGCAAAACTTATGACGTAATATGTACTACATTACATTTCGACATTAAGCCTGCTTAGTAAATGTATGAATTTAACAGTTGCCTCGCTCAGTTAAAACTTAGTTTGAAATAATTATTTTCAGCGAAAGAAACTATTTATAGATAAAACTTTTTATCATTTATATGATAGGTTACTAGTACAAATTATATTTCTACTTTTTTAATACTTTTTACTGCATTATATCCCATTATTGAGACGGGATATCTCCGGATATAAGAGCGAGTAGATCAATGTGCAGGCTTTCTGTGTATCAATCGACTGCAAATTTATAAAAACCAAATTCCATCGAGATAAGGTTTTTTTTTATTGCCATGAACGGCAAGACGAGCATGCCATCTGCCTGATGATAAGAGATACGACCGCACATATTCACCAGCTATACCAAATATCATGAATTACAAAGCAATTTTTGGCATTCTACTGCGCTCGCCATCCTCAGACAAAAAAAAAAAGACGGGTTGCACTCCGGGAGTGCCGGCAGAAGTGAAAACTTGATTATTAACGTTGAGCATGTTTGATATTTTGGAATGGTTAGGGAATAATTTTGCACCAATTGCTTTATCAGTATAAAAGTACTATCATTTATGTGGTAGAATACAATATTCATTTATTGCGCTATCGTACACAAACATGACGATTTATATTACATTAAAAATTTAACACTTTAAAACTATTACCTACAATTATTTTACATTAAAAAGTTTATCTCTCCGAAAAATCAACTTTCATCCATAATTTCAACGACTTTTTCACCATCATCATTACCAGAACTATCATCGCCAATCTCTAAAACTGATACGATAGGTTTATGGTAGCTGAAGTAAGAAACGAACAGTTTTGATTCGAACCTATTTAAATGTCTAATAAAGACCGCATCAATAGTAGTTTTGTATTTCGTTGTGCTAAGATTGCGATCATTCGACATAGTTAAACCAAATTCATTATTTAAAAATTCAATTAATAGTTGATTTTTATCGTCTGCGAAGTTTATGTTGAAATCTCCACTCAAAATCATTGGCAATTCATCAAAGCTTTATAAACTGACAGCTAACTGACAGCTGTCTACTCTCCATCCGTCTTACGCTTTTTCGATCAGGTCACGTGTCCTGACGCGAGTTTAAGATTTTATACCCATTACAGAAAAAATGCTCAACGCCGCTAAAGAAGTTTTCACTGCAAAAATACCGGGGGAAGACCGTGGGTACAGATTGCAAATTACATATAATTTTAGACTGCTGCCCCAGCCTGATCCCATAGTAAAAATAAGAAAAATCGTAATTTGCCTGCTCTCGATTATCGAGCTCGTCAAGACGATTCCTCTGACTCCAAACACGGGGGGTTTACTTTAAGAAATGACGGAGTTATGCCTGGACAAATATTTTAGGGGAGAGAGGGAGGAATTTGGGGATTTGGTTGGGGCCAATCTGTAGAGCTCACCGAGCCGGTTCCAACGATACCAAACTCGGTGGGTCTACGATCTATATTGGCCGAGATAGGATTGGGGGGGGTGAGGTAAATTTTCGGGGTAGGGGTAAGGGAGGGGGGGAGGAAGGTTTCGTGGGGAGGCTAACTTAAATTAATTTTTTGGAGGTAAAATATTTTTTTTTTGGGGGGGTAATTTTTTGCGTAATTTGGGATTTCTGGCGGGGTCAATTTGTAGCCCTCACCAAGACGGTTCCGAGGATACCAAACTCGGTGGGTCTACGATCTATATTGGCCGAGATAGGATTGGGGGGGTGAGGTAAATTTTCGGGGTGGGGGTAAGGGAGGGGGGGGGGAGGAAGGTTTCGTGGGGAGGCTAACTTAAAATAATTTTTTGGAGGTAAAATATTTTTTTTTTGGGGGGGTAATTTTTTGCGTAATTTGGGATTTCTGGCGGGGTCAATTTGTAGCCCTCACCAAGACGGTTCCGAGGATACCAAACTCGGTGGGTCTACGACCTATGTTGGCCGAGATAGGATTGGGGGGGGTGAGGTAAATTTTCGGGGTGGGGGTAGGGGAGGGGGGGGGGGTAGGTTTCGTGGGGAGGCTAATAGGCACTATTTCGGAATAAGGGTGGGGGAAGGCAGGGGGGGGGCTATGGGACAATTTTGGAAAAAGTGGGTGAAACTGAAAAAAAAACGAAACAGTAGGCCCAGGCATACATTTTCGCCGCGCTGTAGAGACCATAGCTGTCTACTCTCCATCCGTCCTACTAAGATGTTTATAAAGCAAACGTCATTGCCGTCCTACGCTTTTTCGATCAGGTCACGTGTCCTGACGCGAGTTTAAGATTTTATACCCATTACAGAAAAGTGCTCAACGCCGCTAAAGAAGTTTTCACTTCAAAAATTAATCTGGCTAAATCTGTCCTTCAAACCGGAACACAACATTGCTGTTTTGCGGGAGAAACAGACATTGTGGTAACATCTGCCCAGGTAGCCTCCCACATATGAAAGACCTACCACCAGTATGATATTTTAATGGTTGTTGTTTTCAACGTTTTTTATCACATAACTATAAATTAAATCCATAACACGATCTTCCAAACAGCAATATGTCGTTTTAATTACGCCATAATCATTGAATATTGCGCCAGATTTTTATTACGCCATTCAAAACACTGACTTTCCATCAAATTACAGCCTCCCGGAATAACATTAAAAAATGTGCGCAGATAATGAATGGGGGGGAAAACGCCCAGTCATGTGATCGACGGGAGGGGACTGTAGGGGCAAGCGGGAGGAGGGGGCTCAAACAGAGACCCGACGTGGTAAAGTGAATCTTTTGATTAATACATTTAATTAAAACTGCGCACGCCCTCTTGTGTTAAGAATAAAATGATTTCGCGCCACTCGATACATCGGCCACGATTAATTAATGACAGGGTATATGTTTTTCCATTTTGCGTTTCTCAGGTACTGGATTAATTATGTTGATTACTTCTATTCATGTGTTCTTAGCCCTAAGGCTACTAAGCTGATAATCCGCAACTTGTTCAGAGCTTTTAAAATAAAGGTAGATGACAATTTTAACACAAGGGAGTGATAGAATATTCGTATCCGCAAGGCAAGGGAGGCGTGAGTGTACGAGGTTTAACGATGGATTGCAAAGCGAGCCACCAACTGAAAATATGAACACTACCAACTTGCCAATAGTGTGATTGAGAAGAAGAACGTCAAGGTGTAAAACCCACCATACAGTGGCTAGTGTGTCAAGTAAAGATAAACCAATGCATATCAAGTTTCAAACAGGTCAGCAACATTTATAGAATGGCATGTCATTATAATATATGTAATTGACTACTTTTCTCTTAAAACTTACATTGATTTACTACTTCGATGAAATTGTCTATTTCTTTATTTTGTGTAATAGATTCAGGAAACTATAGGTCTAAAATTATACTTAAACTAATGTAATCACATAACTATAACAGTGAAGGAAAACATCAGGAAACGTGCGTACCATAGCGATTTCTAAAATTTCTATGGTGTGTAAAGTCCGCCGACCCGCGGTAGGCCAGCGTGGTGGACTATATGGCCTAACTAACCACTCTCTATCGAACTCTCGATTTTAGAGTAGGCTCGTGTCCTGCAGTGGGATGTTTTTAGGCTAATACAGTACAGCGCAGTAATGTTATCATACTATTATTTATAAGAATGTTTGTTAATAAATCATCACCCTTAAATTATAAATTATTCTTAATTCCATACTCACACGATATTGAAAACGCCAGAATGAAAAAACGACCTTGTGATGACGTCAAATCCTGGCTATATTTAGCTGGAATTTAAATAGGTTTTGAGAGCTAGTTAATGAATAAACAGGCATTACCATTTAAATTACGGTTCGAATAACACGTAACGCTCTGAATAGACCAAGTAATAAATAGAACGAGTGAGCGAATTGGATTCAGATATTTTTAGACCAAATCCTAATACACCCACGCTTATTGAACTATCTCCTACATATAGATAACAACACAGTAACAAACATTGATTTAAAAACTAAAGATAGACCTTTCAGTACAATTGGAGTTACAAAAACATGACTGTGAAAATCGCGTCATAAAAAACCCTCTAAAAGGTGATTAAAAAATTTATTCATTTTTATTAAACATTCTTTCATTATAAACACAATCATTTTCAAAATCGGTGCGACTGACGACTATTTTCAGTAACGCTCCACTAGAGATAAACTGGAACAAGCGTTTTCTTTAAACTGATTTGACAAGTAATTCGGCGGAGTAGATACCACCGCAATGTCTATTTCTCTCGCCAAACAGCAGTGTAAAAGCACAGTTGTGTTCCGGTTTGAAGGACATTGTAGCCAGAGTAATTACTGGACATATTGAGACTGAACATATTATGTGTCAGGAAAGCGAGCGCAGTGGAATGCCAAACATTGCTTTGTAATTCATGGTATTGTTTGATTTTGATACCGGTCGTTTCGCTTACCATCATCCGAATGGCATGCACATCTGGCCATCCATCGCAATAAAAAAGGTTCCAAGAATGAACCTGATTTTAAGTACACTGTCATAGATAATCCTGTCCGATCTTTCTACACAATAGCTATAAATACATAATCATAATATACATAATCGTCACGCCTGTATTCTATGGGGATAGGCAGAGACTACCATTTGATACACCGCCACTTTGCTCGATCCTGACGTATTACTTTCGCTTGACCCACTTTCATCAACCTCTGCATGCGTTCTCGTCGGTTCAGGGTACTTTTGACCTGACTCTTGTTGAGGGTATCACCGATTTGGATTGTGTAGGTTCGGTGAGGTCGACCCCTACCTACTCGTCCACGCACAAAAGCATTGTATATTTGCTTTGCTAATAACTATGCAGGTATTTGTATTTGTTAATAACTGTACAGGCGTGCTCAAATTGGATACACATCTTCGTGTTAGTTACTTGGGCATATCAATATCCTCTCAGTAGAACGCTTGGTATTAACTTAGTTATTCGCGCCGAGATTATTAGTATTGCTTACCTGCAAGATGCATTAAGGTTTAATAAAATCACTCGCGGAGCCGCGAGTACGGGCTTAATGGGATTACGCGATGCATCGCATAAAAATATAAATAGCCGTTAATTTCATACCGTGAGACTTAGGTAGAGAAAACTTTGCGGAAACAAAGTTAAGAGGGGATTTTAGGTATGTTAGTAATAAAGGTTATATAAATTAGCTTTAGTGTTTTAGAATAGGAGATGTAATATAAAAACGCATGTCATATGTACTGTCTTACGAAAAACCATCGTGAAATGTTGTTGGTCTTTCTTATGGTTTTTAAATTTACGCGAATGTTACACATTAAAATAAAATTATATTTTACATCTGCCTCGGTGGCGTAGTTGTACTACGGTACGGTTACAAAGCTGAGGTCTCGGGTTCGAATCCCGGGTTGGGCAAATTGTATTGGATTTTTCTATTCAGTATCAGCCCAGAGTCAGGAGTTTGTGCCCGATATGGCGATAGGCTCGCCACCTATCACACTGTGGGACGGAACATACAAGGCGAAATGTGGGTGCCCTGGCACCTCTGCCTACCCCTTCTGGGAACAAGGCGTGAGTTTATGTATGTATGTATGTATGTATATTTTACAGATTTTATCGCATATTTTAATTTTTATTCTCGATTCCCGAAAGTAATCGAAATGATTACAGTTTTCGTGGTCCCGGGGCGGACACTCCGGCTGATGGAGGCGGAATTAAACCAAAGCCAAGATAAAATCAGCAAATAATAGTTTTATTTCAATTGCTCTTTCTTTCGACAGCCTTCGTGGCGCAGTTAGTGAGACGCCGTCTATGAGACGACAGGCTGCGGGTTCGATCCCCACACTGAGACAAATGTTTGTATAAGCCATAAGCATTAGTTACGGGTCTGGGTGTTTGTGGGACCGAAAAGTCTCTCGTAATTTCTTGTAATCAACGACATCATGATCTTGTGTGGGGTCCAAGTTCAAACCCAGACCCGGCACAAATACTTGTAGGTGCAGGGAGCGAGCCCTCGGCTTCGTATTTCATAGCCGGCGCCTAACCAACTGCACCACGGAGTCTGTCATAACTACTATAATGGTTACTAGGTGCAAGTGTATTTTATTGTATCTTAATCTGGATATATCAACTTTCAAATGAAGCGGAACAATTAGTTCAAGAAGTGGAATATGTATAAAAATCCAATATGGAAACAAAAAACTTTGTGTTTACTTAGTAAATATTCAAAAGCCTCCTGTTCAGTAATACCCATTCAAGATTGTGATAGAAAAGGTGATTTCCTTTAGGAAATATCTTGTACGCTGACACATCCATTGACTGTCCTTGGTTTTGAGTCCAATTTCCGTTGCGAGATAGACTTGACTTAATATTGACTTTTATTTTTTATATTTCTTTTGTAAATACGTAATTTATTAATGTATAAAGATATATGATAAATATTTTGTAATATCCGTTTTTCGTCAGTAAAGGCTACATTTTATGTTTCAATCTTACGGAACATTAATTACAAAAACCACTCAAAGTATAAAACCTTATATATATTGAATTCAGCAAATAGTACATTTATTTTCTCTTTTAAATATGCTACATATTTAAACGTAAAATAAGTAATGTTTATTTTGTGTTTTACAAGTATACTTTTAATACTGAATTTCGCAGTGATTAAAATTGCAAAATTAACTAGTATATTGTTGTTTTTAATTAATATTATTATAACAAATTATTTATGAACTGCTCTGAATTCAACTAAGCTGCGGATTTTGTATAATCATTGTATTGTAGACTTGTTTTGAAAAGAGCGACATTAGAGTTTCTTGCTCATTCTTCTCTGGCGAAAACAGTCTTGTGAACCGGGGTAGAAAAAAAAAGGTGACTAAATCTAAATAATGTATAACATTTTAAGATTCAATAAAGAATTTTCATTTCATTTTCATGTCTGAAATTCAACATGAAGTCCCTAAAATCGCATACTAAACTAAATTATAAGTATTTGAATTTGTTCATACCACTAAAGATAAAACACTTAAATCAATTAATTTTCAAAAGACTCGCTCCGACCCCTAAACTTGGGAATTATAGCGGAAACAGCAAGCCCAATCGGCTTTCAGGGGCCGTAACACCTAAATAAGTTTGAAACTTTACCAAACTTCCACGGTCCCTCTTTCGGCGGAGTTTATTTATTTTGACCTCCCAATAGACCTCCGAGATTTGTTATCGGTCACAATGAAAATATTACCCAAAAGTTTGGCTTGTTTGGCCAACAGTTTGGTGAAATTTTTCAGTTGGTAATTGTATCAGCGAATTTGCTGAGGTCACTCGATTTAGAGAGGACGCGCTTACTGAATATTATAGTTGGCAATAAATAAGGTGAGTAGATGTTCTGGAAATACATGAGGTTGATTCAGAGTCAAACAGATCTTTTGATATTTCTAAGTAACAATGCAAAAACTTAAAGATATAGGCTCTTATTCCAGAAAATTCTAGCAAACATCAGCAGGTCATATGCTATCTGTCTAGAAAATATCTGGCAACAATAAGGTGTTTTTTACCTAAACCACAAATAACAATAAAATGTCGAACTTTACTATTATTTCACTACATAAATTGCTTACAAATACCATCCACTGCCCACGTGTAACTAATCCAAACATTACGAAACAACCCAGCATCCTTCGATAACAAATCTTTAAATTTGCATGTACATCGAATACCGATACACATATATGCAAATACGTCCCCTAACTCCCTGACATACATTCTATTCATCCCTTACAAACCCTTATCGCTTATCTCGTGATTCCATTAAATGAGTTATCTTTATCTGCCATATCGCAGTTGAGTTCACCCATTGTCGTAAAATCCATGGAGCACCGTATGCTTGAAGCCCGTTCAAGTGTAAGGGCTCAATTTTTATACCCCTTATGTTGTAAAAAATAAATATGATTTTTATAGTTGGGTATTGTGGGTTCAATTTATTTTTGGATGAGTAATGAATTCATCAACATTTTCCGTTGACAACCATGCTGCTTATACAGCTCCAAACAAGCTGTCCCCTTTATTATGATTGTTAGCCAGTCGTGATCAAGTTATTCCGGATAGGTGATTATTATTTTTTATATTTGTACCGAAATTATATTTTGATTACTACAGTGCATCTGGTAGTACGTAAAGTTCAATGCATAAAAATATTTAGTACCAAAAGGTAATCATCTTTCGCCAGTTAATGTATTTATGTTGTCCTATTCGAAAGCGGATTTAAACGGACTAAACATAAAATACGCTAACGAGCTACTTTGATATGGCAGAAACAAATAACTGTCACATGTCGTCGTATCAGCCCATATACGTCCCACTGCAGGGCACGGGCCTACTCTACAATCGAAAGTACGATTGAGAGTGGTTAGGCCATATAGTCCACCACGCTGACCTAGTGCGGGTTGGCGGACTTACATACCATAGAAATTCTTATAAATCGCTATGGTATGCAGGTTTCCTCACGATGTTTTCCTTCACCGTTTTAGTGCGTGGTGATTGACTGTCAATACACACATGACTCCGAAAAGTCAGGGGTGTGCCCTGGGATTTGAACCCGCGACCACCGTGAACGTGTTGGCAGCCGCGTCTAGTCCGTTTACCAACAGGCCACCACGCACTTTTTACTAATGAGTAAATGTTTTTTCAAAAGCGGACCCTTTACAACATACTAATAATAATGTTCAAAACACCACGAAACAATCCTTCACGCTAGACGCTAATGTGAACACGTCTTTCATAATACTCGTCAAAACACGTGACTTATGACGTGAAACATGTCCCAGTGTCACGTCAACTCACAGTTTATGACAGTTACCCAAATTCGTCACTGGTAAACCGTTAATAGCACGCCTATGTATTAATTTATTTAAAGCCTGGAACCTTTGTGAAGCGATATATTGGTCTAAAGGTGACTAAGACCAATGGTTTTTTCTCAATGATTTTGGGTATTGGAATATATATTCTTTTTGGGATTATTTATACTCGAAACTCGGTGAACACCTTTGACATTTGAAATACACAACGTTAGCCATTGCGAGTATTAAAGCGATGTTTATTTAAAGCACCTATCACCTACAACAAATAAACAACACCTACATTCGAAAGCCGCGTACGGACCGTGTCACGCTATGCGCACTGTGTATTTAACACTTGTTTGCATTTGATTCTAATAACGCGTCACGCTGCTATTTTTTTTAGTGTGTTACAACCAGGATTTAAAGAGCTAAACAGAAGAGACATATTTTTTTAATGTACCTAATGGGTTGCTGTTAACCCATTGAATTTCAAGTATAATTTTCCCCTGTATAACAGCATAGCAAGAAGTCAACAAATATAAAAAAGCACAAAAAACAACACCAAAATTCAAAAGCCGTGTACCAAACGATGTCACGCTAAAAGCGCCGTGTATTTATCACGCCAGATTGTCGAACACTTGTTTGCGTTTGATTCTAATAACGCGTCACGCTCGTGTCGGCACGCGTCATTTGTCGCGCGACAGTGTGTCAGCTGTCAGTGTTAAAGAGATGTCATGCTCGGGATTGACGCAGATGAAAGCTTCGACAATGCACGCTAATTAACGTACCTTTTGGGTGTTAAGTTTGTTGTATGGAAATGTATGAATTTTAGTAAGGTGTAAGAGGCGTGATCTATTTGGGGGAATTTGTGACGTGAATTTGAAAACTGTCACTAGAGACAATTTTGTACCGTCGTGCCACCTAAAAATCCTTAATAATTTTATATTATACATTCAAGGGTAATGGAAAATGCTCATTTTACTATGAACTTAGTATCCGTGTGAAGATTTTTGTACCACGAAATACCTACTTTTTATCTAGAAAAAAATATACATTTTCAATAAATTTAAAACATAATTGCGACCTAGGTCCGGAGTTCTTGGAGAAATGAAAAATATTTTATTTGTCCGAAAGAGCCGAAGCTCAGTGGACAAAATGTAAAATATAATGATAATTATTTTATCAGAATCTGTCGCTCGTGATCAAACAGGAAAACATTTAAGGACAAACCATAGAGATTACTATAATAAATCTTCAGCAGTATCGGTATCGGGATTAACGATATTTACCAGTATTATGATATATAAAAATGTTCAACTTCTGCCTTTATTTAATTTTAAATTATAACTCAAAAGTATTTCTTTCAAAAAACAATTTTCTTAATTTACTAAATTTACAATTCATCGAATTTACGAAACGAAATAATAATTTAATTTATATTCAAAAAGATCCGGGGATCAAGTAGAAAAATATATTTTATAAAAAGCTTTCTTATTCGAAGTTATTAATAAATGCTTAATATAAACCAAACAGTGTTGTAAACTATAGATCAGAATAAAAGAGTTGTTAACAGATTTTTAAAAAGAAACATATATTTTTAAAAGAATTCAAAGCCACTGAATACGAAAACAAAACCTCGGAACGCTGACTTTTTGACGTTTCACCATTCATCATCTAATTTTTGTAACTCCGTTACCTCTGATGTTTCGAAATGATATTATGCAGACAAAAATCTCTTGAAAAACATCTCGCTTTGTCTCCTTAAATGAAATACGTAATAAAATAAGTAAATAAGAATTATATTTGTCCATTCGTGAAGGTTTGTTACCCCGGTGAAAAGTTCAAGAATATATTGTAAGAAGGAAAAAAGATAACGAAGATTTTTGGTTTGAACATGTTTGCATGAGATGAGTATTGACTTTGGAGAGTCTTTTAGATGCGTTTTGGGACAGGCAAGGGATACTGTGACGGAATTCTTTCGAATCCAAACCGAAGGACATACATTTATTTATTTATACACTTTATTGTAGTATTTTATAAAGTGTATTTGGCACCAGCGTGGTGGACTATATGGCCTAACCATTCTCAATCGTACTTTCGATTGTAGAGTAGGCCCGTGCCCTGCAGTGGGACGTATATGGGCTGATACAATCCAAATTTACATTATTATTGTCAGTACATTCTTCCATTGTTCTAACCTTCACTACACTTTAGAAAACACCATCAAAATTGTTGTTTGCCGACGTCATATTCATAGTTTGGTGAGATTCACTGCTAGGTGGCAGAAAATGGAACTAAATTGAAATGAACAGGCTAGGCATGTAATTAAACGTCATCGATCCAAGTCATTTGCCTAGCTGTTTGATCAAATGGTTGAATATAATTCAGGCCGCTTGTTGAACGGCGCTGTTTAGTAAAGAGGTTAGGCTGTTGATTGAATGGCTAATTTAGCTAGTTGGCTACAACATGTAAAGAGTATATCAAGACTGCTACCAAACACGATGCCGGTTGGTAGTTTAGTGACTTTAGACACAGGGCAACTAAAAATTTTGACAAAAAAACGCTACAGTACACAAGGGCTTCAATTATCAATTTAATAACAAAAACTATGGATTTACCACCCAAAAATCAAAAACGAAGAAGGCAAAATTTTTGGTTGCATTTTGATTGTAGTCACTAAAACTACCACTACTTCGTTTTCAGTAGCAGTATTCATATAATCTGTATAAGTAGAAGAGAGACGGCATAAGCATTTACAAAGAGAGTTTAGAAGACTTATAGATCTAAGAAATACCTTTTTATTACTAAAGTGTGATGATTAAAGCTTTATATGAACAGCTGCAATGCGCCTTTGATTGCGGTCGCGAAGGCGCCCGACGGTAACACGGACGTCTATAAAAACCATTACAACCGATTTACCATTCCAACATAAAACTACAATTGTAATGGAATAAAATTATGATTTGTCCAGGAAATAATTTTGTTTGTTTTTGGTGCATAGAACTTAGGTTTTATATTTTTATGGTCTTTGTCCACTGCCAACGCCATTGAGGTATGAAATAGAGGGTATATTACAAAGAAATAACTGTGCGCACGTATTGGACATGGTTACATACATACCTACATATGTACATACATATAAACATACAGGTGAAGTTAATAAAAGTGTATTAAAAATCGGGTTTTTTTCCATTGATCCTTTCTTTATATTATTTTTTTCAGTTTTTTCCCTTATGTTTTTTAGTTTAGATCTTTTGATTTATATATGACATCATAAATTTTACTACCGAACCTTAAATACGCAAAATTGCACTCAAACTGAAGTCACTGGATGAACTGCGGTGTATTGTTTCTTTTACCAATATATTTCTAATCACGATGTCCTCTCTAAGTACAATATATTACCTCAATGTTTTGTCGTCAAT
The DNA here is from genome assembly GCA_023078785.2 of Hyles euphorbiae. Taxonomy (NCBI): domain Eukaryota; kingdom Metazoa; phylum Arthropoda; class Insecta; order Lepidoptera; family Sphingidae; genus Hyles; species Hyles euphorbiae. The sequence continues at coordinate 870,906 of CM041041.1, forward strand.
TACAAAATCAGTATGAAGATCTAATATTTACAATGTGCGCGTTGATCAAGAAATCAAACTAAATATTCTACTAAAAGAAAGTCTAGAGTTTGCGAAAGCTGTTGATATAATCTGCCAATTTTCCCACAGTACTTATCTTAGTGTACTTTGTAAACCTAGCCACAGAAAAATGTAAAATAAAACGAGAATATTATATGTAGCTAATTTTGTACTCTACATTATATACTATCTTGATTGGTAAAACCATAAAATAGAGAATATCCGCAGTATTCAAAACTCCATTTTATTTCATAGTATACTACACCTCGCGTGCTCTATCGGATTATATTCTACGGTATAAAAACAAAGCAAATCGAACATTTCAGCATTTCACCTTGGCTATAGCTGAACGCTTTGAATGGATTAGCTAGTTTTTATATATTCTAATAAAGTTTTTTATATAAACCCTATAAAGTCAAGGCTCGGCGAAATTTAGCTTTAATAAATGAGAATTGGATTGCAAATGGAAGTCGCGAGTTCAGAGCCAGATACCATTAACTTTTCCAAGTAAAGTGTGTATTCCTTGTTGATTTTTACTGGTTATATCAGTGAAATAAAACAATTAATTAATTAGGAAAGACATTTCGGTCTCACAAACACTCACACCGGGAACTCGTTGCGGGAACGAACACGCGACCTCATGTTTAATATTTGGTAATCAACTGCGTCACGGAGGTTGTCAAAAACATTTTTTGCAGTAAGAACTGACATAAGGAAAATACATGAGGTCACGGGCATATTTCCAATATAAAAGGCTAACAGCTCCTGAATGAGACTAATGCGGTAAAAACAAGTTGTAAAAATATACAGTAATTGCTGAATGTTATCAAAATTAACAGTAACTCCATGCATTACAATAATAAAAGGCAGCCAATTCCACAAAACATACCATTAGAGTAAACGCGAGCATAAAATAATTTCCTTTGCATTCGCAAGCACTTGGCCATCCAGCGCAGGAATCAAATCGAGCTATTACCGTGGAAATAGAATAAGGAAATGTATCGCGTGCAGGCGACTTATTACGTCATGGCGATATCCGCCCGGAATAATTCGAGACGCCATCGCCCGCGCTACATATTATGCTTATGGAATAGCTGATGGAAATTGTCTTTGAGTTTGATTGTTGCAGTGTCTTTGTCATTATGTCTGAGAATTCTAGCGACGGATATTCATGGTTTATGGTTATTATAATGGCGAAGCAGTATAGTGCTCTTCGTTCTGGGCACTTGGCTTAACGCAGCTGTTTTAAATCACGTAATCATATTCTCTTTGAACAAACAAGATTTTGTTTAAATATATTATAAAATAGTAATAATGAAATGATCTGATATTAATAAACTTGTAACTTTTGTAATGATGACTATATAGTAGAAATCTGATTTTGAAAATAGCCATTGACCATGTCCATTCTCTTCTAGTGAAAACCGCTTTGTAAACCGAGCAGTAGAAACCACAAAAATCTGTATCAGCCCATTTACGTCCCACTGCAGCAGAGATGTGACTTATCTAAGATACAAGTATCTGAAATACAGGTATAAGATACAAGATACGTATTTCCATCTTGTATCTCAGATACTTTTGAAAAATGTGTTTTGTATCTTGTATTTAAATATATTTTGCTCTGTATCTTAGTATTTCATAAATACTATTCTTGATAAAATACTTTTAGTAATATGTAATCAAATTATGAATATAGTTATTCACAGAAGTCAGAAGAATAGGTTCTATTCTATGGTGGCATTTATAAAATAAATGCGTAAAACTAATCTTGATTAATCTTATTACCTACATGTTTTTACAAGATTCTGATCCCTCTATTGTACGTGGTGAAAATACGGGATCTACTGCCAGCACTGCTGACTTAGAAACACTCCAATACTTTAATAATAGATATTAGAGAAAGAGCTTAAACACTTACCCTACATTACAAAAACTATTATTGAAATATAACACCTGTTTGCCAAGTTCTGCTCCTGTGGAGCGACTCTTTTCTTTTAGGGGTATGATTCTGAGGCCTCACGCAAGAAAAGTGAGTGATGAAATGTTTGAAAAACTAGTTTCACTTAAGTCTTTTACTTAAAATATTTTAAGTATTTAAGGTATGATTGATTAAGCTTGAAAATTAGTTTTATTCGTCAAGTGCTTATTATCAACATTTTTGTATAAACTTTAATGAAATTAAAAAACATCCAAATGTCAATAGGGAAGATGGCTTGAAGCTTGCACAAGCATGGGATCCAATTCTACACTTATTTAAATAGGAACCCAAAAGACCAACTGCCAGACCTCAAGACACAGTGAGCTCCTTCTGCGTGGATCGGAAAGCGAAAACAGATTAGTTATTTGAATTAACTTTTTAATTTAATAATTAAAAATTAAGGGTAGTTAAATTGTAACAGTCGCTGAGCGGGTGACTAATACCTCAGTCTGCCCTGTGACCACGAAAGCTGTATAAGTAATCGAAACGTCGGGAACTCAAAAAAAATTAAAAACAAACCTAATCTGTGATAAAATCCGTAAATAATAGTTTTATTTCAAATAAAATTAAATTTTTTTCAAAAGTATTTTCATCTCAAGAAGTATTTAGAAGATACTTATTTTGTATCTAGTATTTCAGATACAATTTTCGAAAGTATTTTGTATCTGGTATCTGAAATACTTAATTTAAAAGTATCTTGCATTTTGTATTCCAGATACTTTGTAAAGGGTATTTTGTACATCTCTGCACTGCAGGGCACAGGCTTCCTCTACAATCGTGAGTACGATTGGAAGTGGTTAGGCCATATAGTCCACCACACAGTCCTAGTGCGGGTTGGCGGACTTACATAGCATAGAAATTCTTATAAATCGCTATGGTATACAGGTTTCCTCATGATGTTTTCCTTCACCGTTTTGGTCAATACACACCATGTGTGTATTGACTACTAATACACATATGACTCCGAAAAATCAGAGGTGTGCCCTGGGATTCGAACTCGCATGTTACCAACAGGCCACCGCGCTCTTATACACAAAAATATTAAACCTTAATAATGATGCAATAAATTATTTTCTTTCTTCATTTTCACACTAAAACTAGGCAACTAATGTTGCAGTATAATCCAGACAGGTTATTTATTATTATGTACGATTCACGAACGAATTACGAATGAAACCCGAAACATTTAGGCTAGCCAATATGATTGGTTGTTAGTTACTTGATACGGTGGTTACAATGCATATACACCATCAATATTCTACCTAATATGCCTAATATGCCTAATATGCCTAAGCCTCATACTAAAAGTTGGTCTAATAAAATCGGGACTAATGAGGCCCCTATACTGACTCAAATGACGGCTGGGAAACTTGAGGCCGCGGGTTCGATCCCTGCACTCAGACAATTATGTGTGAGATCCACAGGTATTTATTTCGGGTCTGGGTGTGGGATCGAAAGTCTCTCGTAGTTTCAAACTCCCACGATACAAGACTCGATTTTAGTGTGGGGTCTTGACTGTGGATGTTATTGTTGGATTTATTTGTTTTATATATGTATTAAATACAAGTAAATTGAAACGTTTCATTACAATAACGTCGGTACATGTTATTTGTGGGACAACTATACACCACATTATTTATTTATGCTTTCCACAAAATAAAATAATAGAAGTAGAAAGGTCGACTTAATGCCTAAGGCTTTCTCTGCTAGCCAACCTTTGAATGCTACAAACAGAAAATAATGTCGGAGGATAAATTCTTAGACATAGCAAGAAAGACGTTAGTCTACATACAATACAATTAATATAGCACGTTTTCAATTAAAACAGAATGAAAGCCAATAAATGTATAAATATTATCTGATGAATTCTAAATAAAGATGTGTTCCCTTAAGAGTATTTTTTTATGGCAATGAATGACGAGACGAGCAAGCCGTTCGCCTGATGGTAAGCGATACGACCGCGCATAAACAGTAGCAACATTCCACTGCGCTCGCCATCCTGAGACATAAGATGTTAAGTCTCAATATGTCCAGTAGTTACTCTGGCTACAATGTCCTTCAATCCGAAACACAAAAGTGCATTTACGCAGTGCTGTTTCACGGGAGAAATAGACATTGTGGTGGTACCTACTCAGATGGCCTCTCACATATGAGAGACCTACCAGCAGTATTTGTTATATTACGGACAAATAAAACATACAGGGCAGATTCTAAAATATTACATTTTTTATTTTGAACCCGAGGGAATAGTATTAACTCATTTACACATAGTAAGTTTTTTTTATTTTTAAATTTCCTGATAAATTGAAATAAACTAAATTGATATGGATTTCGTCTCAGATTTGTTTGAACACTCCTACAAAATAACACTGTATCGAGATTATACCTTACCTTTTATTGCTCGTACACAATAAAACTCTGAAAAAACCTAACTTTACTACAATATTTATTTCCCTCGTAACCCTTAAGGTAATTTGAAAACAAAAATAAACCGTATACAAAATATGATGATCTTTCCCACAATGTATACAAATTAAGGGTATCTACCTATAATATATTTTTTAATCAGAATTGAAATATGGATTGATAAATTCATAAAATATTTTTTAATTCAATAATTTACCAACTATTAATAAATAACGTAATGAACAACTAACAGAGACAGCTGACGTTAGCGGTCAACAACACGTGCGTTGTCATGGCGATTAATGCGCTTTACATTGCGGGCTCACTAAAAATAAATTACTAAATTTATTAAACAAATATTATTTTCCTTTTATGTTAATATGAATACGTTTCAGTAGCTTTGTTCGTATAGCCACTGATATACACCGTGGTTCAAAAATTTGAAAATTATCGACTAGAGATTTCACATCCAGTAAAGAAGTCTGGGACGTCCGTACTAGGTGGACAGACGAATCAGCTATGGTTGCAAGAAATTGCTGTAAGCAGACTGTTTTAAACAGGGCGCTGTGGATATCCTATAATAATCAGGATACTTCATGTGACTGAAGAAAGAAGGTGAGCAAGAATCTAACTTTCTCGCTCACTCTCTCGTGACAATGACAAAAGAAATTCCATCCAAAACCAAAGCACATTGGAAGGTGTCTCCAACACAAAGGTTAGGGGCCTCTGTATAATATAAATTCGTAAACAAAGACAGAATAAGAATGAAACATGGCCGACTATATCCTGCAATTATTCCCGGTAAAATATTATCGGCGACTCGTTTCCTGGATGTTTTTCACTTCTCCCATCTTGCCTTTCCAAACATCCCGAGGGAGGCTGGATTTCCTTACAACATCGTTCGTGAAATGTAATAAATTGTCTTTGTTTTATTATTTACTATTGAGACAATGTTTTTATTAGCAAAATATGTGTATATCAAGCTTATTGAGGGAACATTGTAACTGATCTAACAAATATTATTTTTTATTGTAAATATGTAAATCTATATATATAAAAATCAATGCCACTTTTCGTTGTAATTCCATAACTCAAGAACGGGCTCACCTATCCAAACCAAATGCTTAGGATTTGGTCGGCATATTTAGTAGATGGTTTATGTGAAGTTTGCATAAAATCGGTCGAGCGGTTCCTCATTTGTCACATTTTTTGTAATAAATGAATTCAATAGAAACTTTTTTCACAGAAACTTTTTTGAAGTTTTGTTGACAGGACAAGCACGTTGTTATGTCATTCATGCCGTCAGTTCATTTTGGACGTGGTTCGATTAAAGCATATTATCAGCGATAAATTTCTTTGTGTTTATTATTTTAGTCGAGCGGTTCCTCATTTGTCACATTTTTTGTCATAAATGAATTCAATAGAAACTTTTTTCACAGAAACTTTTTTGAAGTTTTGTTGACAGGACAAGCACGTTGTTATGTCATTCAGTTCATTTTGGACGTGGTTTGATTAAAGCATATTATCAGCGATAAATTTCTTTTCACATAATTGCATTTGCAGTGCATTCATACAAACGGTGAGTCCTGAATTTATGTGTACTTTTCTAAGTTGCCGTATATGATTTCACATGGCATCATATGCGACAGCTTCTTGGGAATTTGTTTTTTTTTTTTTCTAATTTTTTTTTTCGATTTTTAAGCGAAAACATATGTGCATACGGGAAAAATGCCACCAGCCAGACGAGCAAATATAGGTCGGCGAACGCGTAATGCAAATGATGTGGCATTACTAAGACGATCACAGACTGCAGATGAACGCGCACAAGCTAATGCATCGCAGCGTGAACGTAATGCACGCAATGGATTTGTTAACCCAGTACCTGTACTGAATCTTGCACGGCCATCACGAATACGTCGTGCTGTTTTGGCTGAAATGATGCGTGCTGCTTTTAATTACAACAGTCAGATTGATTATAGTATGTATGGATACATTGGAATGATGGACGCAATATGTCCACATTGTGATGCGGCTAACTTTCCAGGTGAAACGCCCGGCATGTGTTGTGCTAATGGCAAAGTGAGATTGCCAGCATTAGAAACTCCACCCGAACCATTGTATTCATTTATTTTTGGGTCATTGCAAGCGTCGAAGCACTTTCTGAGTCATATTCAACAATACAATTCGGCATTTCAAATGACTTCTTTTGGTGCAACTAAAATTATTAGAGATAATTTTATGCCGACGTTTAAGGTAAATACTTCAACAGGATTATTCCATGTTTGTATCAATCTGAAGCATAAAGTATATTTAAAAAAAAACTGATATAAGATTTACCTAAAATTGTATACATGTTACAGATTCAGGGCCAGATTTATCATCAAGCTGGTTCGTTATTGCCATACCCCGACGCTGATCATCAATTTTTGCAAATTTATTTTATTGGTGATGAAAATCGTGAATTGGATCAACGTTGTGCAATTGTTTCGAATACAAGACGAGAAATTATTCGTGAGCTACAAAGGTTTTTCCATCAGCATAACGCATTAGTTCAATTGTTTAAAATTGCTCTCGATCGTATGCCAACTGATAATCACAAAATCGTAATAAGAGCTGATAGAACACCTTTTGGAGAGCATGCAAGGCGATTTAATGCACCAACAATTGATGAGGTTGCAATTGTAATTCTTGGTGATCAGTTTCAATCCCGTGATATTGTACTTCATCGTAGAAATGAGCAATTGCAACGTGTTTCGGAACTTCATCGTAGTTACGATGCATTACAGTACCCAATATTGCATTGGAAAGGTGACGATGGTTACCATATCAATATACCAATGATTGATCCACGAACAGGTAAATAATTGACCTATTTTTAGTGTGTTGACATTTCATTTCTACAACTTTCTAAAGTCACATTTTGTAATTATTTTCAGGTCTACATATACAGAAAAAAGTTAGTGCCATGAATTTTTATTCGTATCGATTGATGATTCGTCCACAAGAACAAAATTATATCTTAAAATGTGGTAAACTATATCATCAGTACATCGTTGATATGTATGCCAAAATAGAGACTGAACGTCTTAATTTTATTCGTTTCAACCAAGCAAAATTAAGATCCGAAGAATATATTCATTTGCAAGATGCGATAGCGAATGATGCTAATGTTAATGACATCGGACGTTTAACTATATTGCCATCTTCGTATATTGGTAGCCCACGGCATATGAACGAATATGCACAAGACGCAATGTCTTATGTACGAAAATACGGTCGACCGGATCTGTTCATTACATTTACATGTAATCCGCAGTGGGATGACATCAAGAACAATTTATTTGAAGGCCAGTCGACAACTGATCGTCATGACATTACAGCACGTGTTTTTCGGCGAAAATTGAAAGCACTTATGGATTTAATTGTGAAATTACGTGTATTTGGAGAGGTGCGTTGCCATATGTACTCCATCGAATGGCAAAAAAGGGGATTGCCGCACGCACATATATTAATTTGGCTGGTAAATAAAATAACTCCGGATCAAATCGATAACGTTATATCAGGTGAAATTCCTGATCAAACTGTTGATCCTGAGTTATTTGATGTTGTCGTTAAAAACATGATACATGGTCCGTGCGGTGAACTAAATATGAATTCGCCATGTATGATTGATGGAAAGTGTTCGAAACGATACCCAAGACAATTGACTTCAGACACAATAACGGGCAATGACGGATATCCGTTGTATAGACGTAGATCACCTAATGATAATGGCAAAACGGCAACCATTAGAATGCGTAACCAGGACGTTGAAGTTGATAATCGTTGGGTGGTTCCGTATTGTCCATTATTATCGAAAATATTCAAGGCTCATATAAATGTGGAGTATTGTAATTCAGTCAAATCCATTAAATATATTTGCAAGTATGTAAATAAAGGGAGCGATATGGCTGTTTTCGGTGTAGCTGGTGATAATAGAAATGATGAAATTACTCAGTATCAACTGGGGCGCTATATTAGTAGTAATGAAGCTGTCTGGAGGATTCTGTCGTTTCCAATGCACGAAAGACATCCTGTGGTTGTTCACTTAGCTGTGCATCTTGAGAATGGCCAACGTATTTATTTTAATGAAGCAAATGCATTGGAAAGAGCAGCACACCCACCAGCGACTACGTTGACAGCTTTTTTCAAATTATGCGAAACTGATACATTTGCTAGAAATTTGTTATATTCCGAAGTGCCTCAGTACTATACATGGAATGTGTCTTCAAAAAAATTTCAAAGACGTAAACAAGGAACAGCAGTCGATGGGCATTCAGGCATTTTCAAAACAGATGCAATTGGGAGAATGTATACAGTACATCCAAACAATGCTGAGTGTTTTTATTTGCGATTGCTATTAGTTAACGTCAATGGCCCAAAATCATTTCAAGAATTAAGAACAGTCGACGGTCATTTGTGTCAAACATATCGTGAAGCATGTCAACTCTTGCATTTGTTGGAGGATGATGCACATTGGGATTCAACACTTAATGATGCATCTACGTCAGCTCATCCACAACAAATACGAATGCTATTTGCCATTATATTATCGACATGTATGCCATCAAATCCACTTGAATTATGGAACAAATATAAAAATTATATGGCAGAAGATATTTTAATTCGTATGCGTCATCATGCAAGAAATCCTGATTTGTTGATTACCTTGGAAATGTGCAACGAAGCTTTGATAATAATTGAAGATATATGTCTAACGATTGCAAATAAAGCATTAGTACAATTGGGTATGACCGCACCAAATCGTCCCATGCATGATTTGTTTGATCGTGAATTGCAACGTGAGCAGGAATTCAACTGTAATGATTTGCGTTTATTTGTACAATCGAATATAACCAAATTAAATATTCAGCAAAAACATGTATATGATACAATCATGCAAGCCGTTTCCAATAATGCAGGTGGATTATATTTTTTGGATGCACCTGGTGGCACAGGTAAAACGTTCGTTATATCATTGATTTTAGCGACTATTCGATCAGATCAGAAAATTGCACTAGCACTTGCATCTTCGGGAATTGCTGCTACATTATTAGAAGGTGGTCGGACCGCACACTCTGCATTAAAATTGCCATTGAATGTACAGGTGATTGAAACTCCAACTTGCAATATATCGAGAAATTCTGCTATGGCAAAAGTTCTGCGATTAACGTCAATTATTTTATGGGATGAGTGTACAATGGCGAATAAAAAATCACTAGAAGCATTCAATCGAACAATGCAAGATTTACGTGGTAATCAACAGCTTTTTGGTGGTGCTTTGATATTACTTTCAGGGGATTTTCGTCAAACATTGCCTGTCATTCCTCGATCAACTCCTGCTGATGAAATAAATGCCTGCTTGAAGTCATCAGTTCTTTGGAGATATCTACAAAAATTGACACTAAACATTAATATGCGTGTTCACCTACAAAATGATCCAGCTGCCCATGAGTTCTCAAAACAATTGTTAGAAATTGGTGACGGCAAAATACAAATCGACAGAACCAACGGATTGATCGCTGTACCGAACAATTTTTGTACAATTGCGCAATCGATAGATGAATTGATTGAATGTGTTTTTCCGAATATTGTTCAGAATTACAGAAATCATGATTGGTTGACAGAACGCGCCATTTTAGCACCGAAAAACATTCATGTCAATGCAATTAATTTTCAAATTCAAGCGAAACTGCCAGGCGTAGTCACGAAATATAAATCAATTGACAGTGTTATGAATCAAGATGAGGCAATGAATTATCCAATTGAATTTTTAAATTCATTGGAGCCGGCTGGTATGCCACCGCATTGCTTGAATCTGAAAGTTGGTTCTTCGATTATATTATTGCGAAATATTAATCCACCAAAACTGTGTAACGGAACCAGATTGGCAGTGAAAAAGTTATTGCCAAATTTGATTGAAGCTACGATCTTAACTGGTAAATCGACCAATAACGACAAGCGATATGTCAATGGAAAGATCTTTTCAAATGCTACAACTTTTTCTATGGCAACAAAACCGAAATCGCTGTATTTTAGAAAATATAGCTACTTAAAGACTGCAGGAAAATCACGCGTAAGGACCTC